>VOQK01040448.1:2450-16787 GCA_015052645.1 Benitochromis conjunctus
CAGAAAAGAGAGGGGGGGGGGGGGGGGGGGTGCTGGCTGGAGTCCAGGTGAGGCTGAGGATGCCCCGGAGACAGGCGTGGTGGGACAAGCCCGCCGGTCCTGTCTGATAAGCTGCTGTTCCCTGAATGATCCGGAGAGAACAGGCCGTCGTCTCCGGCAGGACTCTCTGACTCCGTCAGGTGTTTCCGGTATCTCCTCCCTGCAGGTAAGCGCAACTGATATGCGCAGTAGATATTATGCTGCGGGTCCTGCGCACCCTGCCCGGCTGCCCTCATTATAGAGCCCAGAAGTAGCTTCATGTCCCGATGGCTGAAATTTGCATTTGATGTCCAGATAAGTGACTCCGTGTTTTCTTATTTTGCCGCCCCAGTGCTCCCCAGTGCTCCTCCTTTTGTCTCCTCCCAGTGGGAGCTTGTTGCTGCAGCACTCATTCAGGTGAGTCAGTCTGAACACGAGGACGTTTGAATTTCTCACCACGTCTGAATTGTCTTCAGCTTCTGCTGTGTTTAATCTAAAGATGTTGTTTTCATGAACCTGCTGCATCCTTTTACCATGGTCACTGTTCACGCAGGTCACTCACAACACTGACGTCTGAAGTAACCACTCTTCCGGCTGTATTTTAAACAAGCAGCTTTCACCAGTTTAAAACACACACACGTCAACACAATCTGTAAAGCTGCACAGACATACAAGTAAACTGAGTGGACTCGTACTGCAGCTTTGCATGATTCACAGCTCAGAATAATCCTCCTTTATCTCAGTCTGAGCCTTGATGCAGCCCTTCAGCTCAACCTTTAAGACATCTTTTTCTTCAACCTTTGATCAAGGCTTGCACAGCAGGTAGGCGGGGCTTCTACCCTCTTTCTGTGACATCATCCAGGTCCAGGAGTAGGAAAAACTGTGATAAACTTAGTGTTTAGAGCGACCTGCAGCCTGAGCTGTGGGCTCACAGGAATTACTGTCGTTACTTCCAGAGTGTATCTTTTGTCCTGTCTCCCTCCCTGAGCCTGGTTCTGGTTCCAGAGGTTTCTTCCTGTTTAAAGGGAGTTTTTCCTTACCACTGTCACCAAGTGCTTGCTCTTTGCTCATGCTCTTAACCTTGGAGTATAAAATGCCTCAAGGTGATTGTTGTTCTGATTTGGTGCTATATAAATTAAACTGAATTGCTGTACATACTCTGAGCTCATTATTACAAACTTTAGCTGTGTTTAATATGAACACACAAAGCAGTAAAGTTAGAAAAGCAGGTATCCCACCATGTAACATTCTTTTGTGTCCTTTCTTTGGGATGAGCACTTCAACCTGGTAGACTGGAAGGGAGAGAAGAGACAATGTTTTCAAAGGTCATTTTGTCTTATTCAAGCTTTGCATGCATGCATGACTGCACAGCGGTTTGGGACATTTTATTGCAGACTGAGCTGGTCAGTTTCAGAGTTTACAGTAACGCTTTGTGTTGGACTGGTACCAAACAGCCACGGTGCTCACGCTCCATGTTCGCTTACATCAGGGGCAGCAGACATTTATGTTAAAGGTGATGAGGATTAGATTCACTGGTTGACTTTTACCTTTATTGTGTCTCATCATAGAACATCAGCTCATATCCTTTTTAGGTCAGCTGATCACCGTTTCACAAGCATCCGTTCCAGCTTCTGTACAGAAAGGCCCAGATTTGAACCCAGGACCTTCTTGCTGATAGACGAGAGGGAACCCACTGTGCTGGCCCACAGGTTCACGAAGTTATCATGCCACTTGTTTCTAAGCAAGTCTTTTCTCCACGCTCAACTGTTAAACCCAATCCTTGGATTCGCCCAGCTGCCAAATCCCATTTTAACCTCTTCTGGCACAGTATGAATGCTCCATGTGACACTGTACCAAAGAAGGCAATACAAATAATTAGTGGATGAGTCGAAAAACACTACAGTCTTCCTCTGAAAGCACACAGGACACAGTTTATTTCTGCATTTTTATTGAGTAAAAATTATATATGCTGCTATAGAAAGTACACAAAAATACAGTAAAGGTTTCCTCTAATAAAATAAAGTTTAAAAATGTTTTTTTTTTTTTGCATTTTAATAAAAGAGCTACAAAAGGTAAAGAGTGTTCAATGGGATTATAAGTCACACGCAGGCCTACAAGCGTCCTCACGTTTCAACAAAATAAACAACAAAACTGCTTATTAATACGAGCTACTCTGCACTATAACATTAGAAAGCGAGCTTTATACTGTGTTAATATAAACTATCATATAAAATGTTTTAAAGAGCAGTTTACAAAAAACTTTTTTTGTTTTCCAGCAAAAACATTCAACGAGTTCAGCAGTTATTAATGAAGCATGTAAACAAAGTTTTTGGTTTGTGAAAGGCTTTTCAAATCAGGACAAAGGTCCTGGCGGCACATGCAGTGACGGTTTAAGCATCATGTCTGTAAAAGGGCATGAAAGTCAAAAGGTTCGTTACAAACACGTGTGCATTTTTCAACATATGATGCAGTTCTTAGTGACATGCGAGTTAAAACACTTGTAAACCTTTCTATCGATACAGTACGCAAGAACAATGAACAAAACCAAAGTTCCAGTGATAACATATAAGCTGTATATACACAGAGCGCAGACAGATACAGTATAAAGACGTGATCGTGTAGGAGGTAATGCCCGTTCACTTTGCTTTGGTGACGGCCTTAAAACAGCATTTCAAAGTGTTCCAGTTAACAAAAAACTAACAAGTGTTTCAGGACTGCTATGGCGCTGTGTGGGGACCACCTGTGAAGTCAGTCGCAGTGGCGTCTAGAATGAAACAGTGGTGAGAGTTCACGTCATGAGCTGAACACGGGAGTCAGATTTGGCACAAACTGAGGCTGTTACAGACGCGGCTTTAAAAGAAGCGTTGCTATCGAAGAGCATTTCCAAGAAAACACACGTGCTCCACACAGACCAGAAAACGGCGCCACGAGATGGTTTTCGTGGCGGTCCTCTTGTTAAGTTTTCTGGAAACGGCATTAATGAAAAGCAGTGGGTGATCTTTCACGCAGCTGAGGCGTGGTCACCAGTGAAGTGCGTTCTCCCTCTCAGTGGAATAGGAAGCAACGTGAGAGCGCGCTCAGAGACACGCAGCCTTTCCTGGATTCTAATAAAATGGCATCCGCCCGTTACAGTAACAACATTTTTCACGATAACGTCTTAACATCTACAGTAGCACAAACGTCATAACTCTGTTCATCAGCTGTCTGGAGAAGTTAACAGAAGATGAACCCCCTCACTGCTTGTTGGCTTGTTTCAAGTATCGCCATGACACCATCCTGAGCGCGCTCACATCACGCTCGCTACAAACTCAGACCCATCTTTTCATACTGCACACCTGTTCAACCTTTGACCTTAAAGCTTGTTTTTAAGGTCACTCCCTCCTGACAAGCACAGTCTGATCTGATTGGTCAGTTTGTGTGATAAAGTGATACTTTTGTAACCAATGCTATAAAAAAGAACTTTTAGTACAACAGCGAGGCGTGGCCTGCTCTGATTGGTCGGATTCATCCAGCGCTTGTTTTCTGTGACTTTGAACTTTGTATCTTAGTGATTGTTTATCGTTTGTTTTTTAATGTATTTTTATATTCAAATATCACTGATGAGAATACTAAGTCAGGTGACATCGCTGTTATTCCTTCAGAGTGTCAGCTCTGAATTTAGAAAGCTTTGCTGTAACTGGCTTCCTATTTGTTCCCTTTTTTGAAAGCTATGTGAATGTTTAATTAGCTTTATGACATTTTTGGCTGTATTAAAACACGATTAGCACCAAGCTAACACTAAACTAACTTCTTTTGTCATTTTTCAGTTTATTTGAGCGTTTCTGACTGTGCACTGGTTTCAGTGGCTGTGATCCCAGTGTGTTACATGGTGACCTGGACTACAAACAAGGCATGTGAGGCAGTTCAGCAGCTGTGTTTTCTTTGGGTTCGACTTTGCAAACCTCTAACATGCAGAAACCTTTGAACAGACTGAAAGTCAGAGGAACAACGAAAAAGTACAACACAGCCACCTCAAACTAGTGTGCTAATATAAAAAGTAATAAACAAAAGTACTTTTATTTCCTAAAATCAACAAAACTATCAATATAAAGTGATCTAAATATAAAGCTAAATCCCGTCTCATGTTTCCAGGTTAGCTTCAGGTCCAGTAGCTTATACTGATCAATGGTTTTCCCCAACGAGAGTTTCTTAGTTTGGTCCTTTAAAAACATCCTGCAGCTGTTTTACTGTCGAGTGCACTCGCAAAGTTTGGACCAAAAGCCACAGCATCATTACAACAGGCTGACACTGGCGGATAAAACAGGAGCAGGACGTCAGCTCTGCCTTTGGTTCAAGTGTTTTTGTTTGAGATTAAAAGCTCGCTACTACGCCATTTTCCATCTTCTAAAACTTCTAGGTGTTATCTTAAAAACGATGCCCTCTAAGGGCATTTAAAAGAAGTTAAAATCCTATTAAAGTCACGCTACAGTCCTAATGTTAACAAAGCAAAGGCGTGGGTGACATCATTCCCTTTTTTACTCCCGGGGAAGGGCAAATCACCCTACTGGCCTCCTTAACCATCTCACCGTTGCTCACCTGACTAGACTCCGCCCCCTCTGTTTCCAGGGCAGCCAACGTCTTTCCCTAAGCTGTGAATCTGTGTTAGTGTGTGTTATGTGGATCTAAGGCAGAATCCGGGCAGCATCTAGAACCGTTTCCCTGCTGCGCTGATGTTCTGTCAAACCGGACATTTGCCTTCTGAAATGTCCGACGGAGGGCAGGAAACAGCTGGCTGCTGACGGTTCTCTGTAAAAAAGCTGGTGTGTGTGTTTGCTGGTGATGGCAGGTTTTTTCTTATTCACAGGCAAAGTAGTCTTTGAGCGGAGCGAACAGATGCCTGATGACGGGGACGCTCCAAGACCGGCCCAGGAGCTTCTGCCGGGCACCGCGACCCATGTTGGACACGTCAGTGTAGTGGACGGGGAAACCAAAAATCCTGCAGAGGGGAGAAGAGCCAACCGCCTGAAGATGATATATTTAAAGTTTTTGTGCACAATGAACAAGAAGACCAAGCAAACACCTGTGTCGCGCGACCTGTCATCAGCTTTGGGTTAACTTTGGGATGTATTGTACTGGACTCTTTCACGGTGTATCTGGCAAAACCAGCAGTGCATGTGTGAACCGCTCACCTCTCCAGCTCAGTGCACCACAGGATGTCCTCCTTCCCGTTCATCAGCACAGGGAAGTGTTGGTCTTTCCCCTGCTTGATGGAGTTGGAGCGAGTAGTGATGGTGCGCACCTTTCCAAACTAGGAGACAACAGACGCGCCATCAGTCAACTGCAAAATACCTGCACGTGAAAACGTTTCTTTTTACGCCATACGTGACCGACCTTTGCCACTCGGCCGTGATCCAGACAGTCCTGCAGCTGCAGCTTGTCCATCCCTGAGGCGCACAGAGGCCTGAAGCACACGACATATCACACTGTTCAATCCGTCTGCACACACAATGCTGGGCAAGTTTCTGATGAAGAGCATCTGCTCACCTGTTCATCCCTGGCAGGTTCCCCCAGAAGTATCGAGCACGGTGAGCAGCAGAGACCTCGATGGCATCAATCATCACAGGGTTACACTGCAAAGCAAGGTCCATAAATAAATGAATACATCCCATAATTACTCATGAATACACAGACTGCTTTTTGTGTTTGAAGATTATACCACAAGTTCTCAGATCCACGAAGAATGATTTTCCTCTGGTAATGATCCACATTAATATCAGCAGATGGCCATTTTTTATTATCTCTAAAAACATGTCCACTAAATGATGTCTCTATCTCAGCTCATTCATAACAATAAGACAGACGAGGGGGGTCTTCCTTTCACCTTTAACTGAATCTTAACATTGTTTAGACGTCCTGCTAATTCAGTTTTCAGACTTGTGCAGGGAGGAATGAGGTTTCTTCTCGATGCATCATCATCTGTATATTCAGGTTTACTTGCTTTTCTGGACACTGTTTCAATGATGAGGATGTACACATCCTGGACAGGGAGGAACGCTGGTTTGAGGGCGGAGTCAAGGAGGCTATTTACATGAAAAAGGAAAGACCATCTCTGAATCGAGGAGGGGGCCTGAGGGTACATCTGTCACCATCTTACAGTGCTGTGATTGCAGCCATTCCCCAACTCTCTGTGAATGGTACTCATGGTTATTGATCAGTGGTTGTGACAATTTGCATATTAATAATCATAAACTGACCTCATAGCTCATTGCTCCTTCAGTGGTGCTAGTTTCAGTCATTATGCAAATGTGCTGTTTATAAGGTTGGAAACCTGCAGTCAGCTGAGACTGAAGAAGTCACCTGGACTTGATAGACAGCATTAACAACCTGCTAGCTGCAAATAACCATGTGCAGCTCTGAAAGCATTACCAACCAGATTTTTAAATCTTAATATGGATTACTTAATAAAGTATTCAGAATGCGTTACTCACATTGAGTAACTTAAGGGAATACATGCCCCGTATTCTGTAATAATTATTCTGCATACAGGGCCTCATGAATCCTGCAGCAATCACACATATTTTGGTTCATCCTGAGATGATGACGACTTTGGAAATGTCAGGGAAAAACAGATTTCTTTGAACTTTAACTCTATTTACTGCACAGGCCTGGTCTCCACCCATGTGACTGACCTCCAGGAACCGTGAGATGTCCCTCTTGTCGTTAACGGCCATGGCGACCACGTTCTCAAACATCCAGAAAAATGGCCGGTTCTCACCCTCCTTGGGCTTGGCTTCACTCAGAAGGCGATAAAACTCGAAGAACAACCTGCCCGTGCCTTCTAGAGACATAAAAACCATCAAGAGTCAAGAACGCTCAATCTCACTGCGAATACGCAGACAGATTATCGGTGCATCAGAAACGACCTGTAATTAGTGCCTTCAAATGAGTAGAAAATTACCCAAACACACGTTAAAGATACCCCAGGATGCACTCGGGCACTCACCGTACAGGCCCTTCCTGGCAGGATTGACGATGGAGAGGTCATTGCAGGGACTTCCTCCGATCACCAGGTCAAACGGACCCCACTCCTGAATCTGGGCGAAATGACAAAATCAATCAGACGAAAGAAACTCTGTTCCTAAACACACAGGAGGTTCCTGTGTGTTCAGTCCTTTCACAATAATCAGCTCTACAAAGACTAAAGCCCGTTTTCTGTCCACTTTGTGTCTGTGATAAAGGAATTACATTAACATGTGGTTTACTTGTGACTGAAATGAACAGTTTCCTGAGTGGGAATGGTTCATTTCAGTCATATTTGATTATAATTTTTGAGGTAAATGCACAGCGAGAACTAAAGCAGCCGTGCATGATGTTAACGCTAAACCCCAAAATAAAAAAGATGCTCACGTTTAAGATTGTAGATCAGACCATCTCTAACCAGGATGTTTTTGACAACACTGGATTTTCAAATATCAGATGTAATCATAAATTTTTCCTGTAAACTGATGAAAATAAAGTTATGATTTATTTGTTGTAAACAACCTCTTGTGGCTGACTGGCACCATCTTCACAGCCCACCAGGGGGCAGCAGACTGGGTCACTGCTTTTATTTCAGTCAATGTGAGCTCAAACATCAGACTGAAAACACAAAGAAGAATTTCACACAGACCCGTCCTGCTTACATTTTTCTTGGTGATGTTCCTCACATCGTGGACGTACTTGATCTTTCCTTCATGCCTGACGACGCCCACTGAGATGGAGTCCTCGCACACCTCCGATGCCACATACTGACCCACCTTAAAACCCAGATCTCTCAGAACCAGGTAGCCTGGAAACAAACACACTCATCTTCAACAAAGGAACCACTGATCTCACACGCACACACACGCGCACACACACACACACAGTAGCGGCTCTACTCTGAACTCCTCGCCTGTCTCTCTGACCCAGACAGCCTTCAGAGGAAGCTCGTATCTTACACATAACTTCACCTGTGACCAGGTGAGGGTAGGAATGTAACCCAAACACTAAACTGACTGCTTCATGCAGTCGGCATCCCTTAGGGTCTGCTGTTGGTCACTGTCATCCCGCTACGCGACCTCCACGTTTGACTGCAGCTGTGACGGCAGTCCTGGTTCTGTTCTGTACAGTTGCTCTAACCAGAAGCTGAGGCAGGTGGAGAATCGGTCCGTGAGCCGGTACGGAGACCAGAAGCAGGACCACCAGCTGCAGAACAACTTGGATGAGGTCGAGTCAGTTTCCAGGATGGCAGACTCTCTGGAGAGGCAGCTGATTGTTTTCTAACAACAACAACACACACTACATATCTGCAGAGGGGAAAACGAGAGGGGCAGCCTGAGCTCGCCTTCATCCTCACCAGTGGCAATGCCGTCAAACAGGGACAGTACTCTGATTGGTCGCCTCTGCTCTGCAGGGACTGCTGGGTAAATCTTTGGTTTCTCCTGAAAGGCAAACAGAAAATATGACGGAGAGAAATG
This sequence comes from Benitochromis conjunctus, assembly GCA_015052645.1. Classification (NCBI taxonomy): domain Eukaryota; kingdom Metazoa; phylum Chordata; class Actinopteri; order Cichliformes; family Cichlidae; genus Benitochromis; species Benitochromis conjunctus. Next base: position 10,946 of record VOQK01040448.1, read on the forward strand.
AGACCTGAACAACCGACAGAAACCCAACGCAGTGTTGACCTGAGTCACCTGCTGCTCCCACCCCGCCCCTTCAGATTTCATCTCAATAATTTCTCAAGCTTGAGGAAGTACAGAAAGTACAACCATGCAGTATTTGACAGCTCAAAGCAAACGTGGAGAAAAGAAAGAAACATGTGATGGCAGAAGTTTACAGATACATGTGAGGTTTTACCAAAACTGCCTGTAATGAAGGGAGAAGCAGAGCGTTTCCCCTCAAGGTCACGCCTGTTAAATCAGCAGCAAATAGTCTCAATGTGACTGCAAACGTCTTCCTCGCAGCCAACGTCTTCCTCGCAGCCAACGTCTTCCTTTTGTAACAGATCTTTGGGTCTTTGGTTCTTCCCTCGTCTTCAGCGAGTCTCACCGTGTGGGTTCGCCGGTCTGAACCTCTATGCTAAGGATGTTTCAGGTGTACGAGGACACGAGGGCCAGAAGGTGTTGTTGGAACTTCTGGACAATAAATCTGTCCCACAGGATCAGACTGTCAGCTTTACTGCAGCAGCCAGAGGCGCCACAGTGAGAAGGCGGGCCCTTCCGCTGAGACACGTTCTGACCCGGCATGCTCATGCAGCTGTGTAGGGTTGGTTTGTTGACCGAGAGGAGGAAACACGAGGGGCACAAAGGTGCCCACGTGATTTACTCAGGTGTGGTTTAGTTGCTTCATAAGATCAGATAAAGATACGAAACATCTGAAAAGAAACTCACAAACTCCTGTCCATTATCGTTAGCGAAGAACTCCTGCAGCTTGAGGCTCCAGTCGTGCCGTTGTTTGAGGACGCCGTACTGCAGCAGCGGCTGGCACATGTAGCATCGCCACGGGTCCAGATAGCGCGCCTGGTCGGACGCACCCGGGTCCACCAGGATGTCCAGACAGTCCACGCAGAAACACCTGGAGGGAGCAGGCGGAGAGGAGGTGAGCCGAGGGAGGGGCAAAGAGTGGAGATGGGGGAGTTTGTGTTTCCTGTTCCTGTCCGTCGGACCTGCAGCAGTTCACGTTGCCGCAGAGCAGAACCTCTCGACCGCCGCAGCAAACGGTGCAGTACGACTGGTAACCGTCATCGTCGTACATGTAGGACATCTCCAGGTACACATCCTGAACACACACAGGAAATGATTCATAATTTATTTAACCAGGAATTCCTTTCAGATTAAAAGCTTGTTTGTGGCAGACCTGAAAAAGTACACTTCAGGTTAGATAATGAAGGAGGGACAGGACAAATATGAAGCGAGCTGTCTGACCTTTAACCTCTCCTGGAGGCGAGAAAAAGCTTTTAATGACAGAAGTCTTTCTTCTTTTTAAAATGATTCAGTCACACAGTTGTGCTTCGTGACCCTGAGGGTGTCTGCTTGGAAGGAATAGGACTCCCGCACTACTAGTGTTTATTTTATCAGGTGTGCAGCACCTTAGGAGCACCTTTGCACTTTATTAAAAGCACCTTATCTAGCACTTATTGAGCATCACACTTAGATTTGCACATCAATAACATTTGCACACAAGAGGTTTAATTATTTATTGAATATTTATTGAGTATTTGGGTGTTTGGGCAAATGTTTCCCCGGGGTCCAGACACCATTTAAAGGTTCCTGGAGAGGCCATGGGTTAAGGGAGTCTGGGGGATCTCTGTGCTTGGGGCTTTTGGGGTTTTTATAATAATTATTAAGGTGTAAGGGTAAAATGTAAAATATTTATTAATATGAAAATGGTCAAATGTATGTATATATGTATTTAATAAAATGGTGTATTGTAAGGTTAGACTCTGAAAACTCACCTGACAGTAGAATAATGGTTTAGTCCTTATTAGCTGAGAGGATTTAAGGCTGTCATTAGATGTGAGTGTTTGTGCTGTGAGAAGGTTGACAGGCTGTTACTGTCACAGCCTGAGAGCTATAGTAACTCGTCTTTTTCTTCCTCACTGTAACTGCAGCCACTAAAGCCGCCTTGTCACACTGCTTCAGGCATTTAGAGCTGATTAATAACCAAGATCTGGATTCATAACAGACCAGAAGAAAGTCTCGGCACGCACTGTGGTCAAAGCCCTGCCAGCGAGCTGAGTGTCGTGCTGCCGCAGCGAGCGTTTGTCAGGGTAACCATTTACTCGAACATGCGGCGCCAGGCTGTTTTTTCTCCTGGGAAAATCCCACACTGCTCACACAGGAAACGAAAATCATTTTGGCTTCCCGACTGTTTTCGTTAAATGGGAGTGAACGCTGTGAAATCCTGTTTGATTATGAGTTTGCTTGTTTGTAAGAATCAGATAATAAACGAGGTGTAAATATGATCAGAGTGCAAATCTCCGCCTCTGCTGCTAATGACAGCAGTTTTATTTTCTAATAGGAAGGTTGGCGGTTCAGCGCCCGTCTGCGTGCCAAATAGACGAGACGCTAACCCCACGTTGTGTGCTCGTGTGAATGTGTAGAGCGCTCTGAGTGGAAAAGCGCTCCATGTAATAATTCAGTCCTGTTTGGTTTCGTGTTGCCTGCTGATCGTAGCAGAGCGTCACACAGACCTCCAGCAGGTGGTGAATCTTACTTTCTTATCTATTGTACTTTCAGATGATTATAATTATACCACGCTGCTGTCACTCAACACTGTACCCTTTATCTGTTTAGCTGAGAAGACCTTCATCATCATCATCAGTGTATGGTGCTGTCTGGTCTCGCCTTCATGGTCGTCACCATCTGCCCTCCCGCGACCTCTCCCAGATAAACTGGTCGCCTTGTCCCAAATGAAGACGTGCACGTGGTCAGAAGTGACTTCAGGTCGAGGTATAAAAACAGCATTAGTGCCGGAGGAGGTCCAGAGGTGCACAGAGAGGTGACCCTGACGCGTTCTTGTGTTTCATTGGTCGATTTTTGTGGAAGCTCCTCACTCTGAGTCTCTGTTTACTATGGAGCGTTATTTCCTCTCACACAACCAGTTTTATGACTCCTGTCAAATACTGGCTTAAAGCCAATGTGTAGCCCAACGGCTGATTATATTACAGGATGTGTGTGTGCGCGCGCAGGGGGATTTTCATTAGTCTGGGTAGAACAGGTTTACAGTTTATATTAAGACACTAATATGGCAGTTTAATTTTACGAGCAGCCCGTGGAAGCGTTACTTCTCGAGCGTTACTATCAGAGTATATAATCCAGACATATCGTTCACCATCATTTGCACGCTGAGGACATTGGATCATGTGACGTGTGTCTGCTGCTCTACCTTGCATGTTAGGCACAAGCCTCCTTCAAACAGCGGGTGGAAGGTTGCACTCGTCTTTCCACAGGACAGACAAAACTCTGCCAAAAGACACACACACACACACAAAGATCAGAAAAAGTAGGATTTACCCACCAAGGATAATAATTCACAAACACTCACAGGTGGGACTGTTTACCTTCAACACTTCTTTTATTCTTCAGAACTTCATTCACCATTTGTTCTGGCAGGAAAACACAGCACATGTAAAAATACGAAAACATCTGAAGACATGCGTGCGACCCTTCGATAAATCACATCCTTTATACGACTCAACCAAACATAAAGAATAAAAATAATTCAATTTAAAGCACAAAAAATTATAGATTTTTATTTAGGTCTCATTAGAAAGAAGAGAATATCATTTTTAATAAATAGTTTCATTCTCCCGGGGGGAAAAAATTATATCTTTATTTACAACATCAAACTTTAAGTGTAGTTTAGTTCTAATCACACACTTTATTGTTTTAAGTATGAGTCACTTAACTGGCTATTTTTGTTTTCATTTCAAATTTACGCATAATTTATCCTAGAAGTTGGGAGAATTGCTCATTTCCAGCTCTTTATGTCGAATCTTGAACTCTACCAGAGTAGCTTTGTATGATTCAGATCACAATGATCCTTCTTTTTTAAATACCGGGTCTCGAGGCAGCCCCTCAGTTCGTCCTCTGTCTAAAACAAGTTGTTTTAGCCCCTCCCCCTTTGAGACAACTGTCTTCTGAAAGGTCTAAGTTTTGAGGTGGGTGGGGTTTCTATTCCCCCTCTCTGACATCATAAAGATGCCATTGTTATAAAAACTGTGATAAAACGAGTTCAGTACGTTTTTATCTCGGAGGACTTCCTTGAAACGTACAAATGTTAAATAAATAACTTAAACCATATTTGCAGACATACATTTCTAAATAATATCCACCACTTTGGGAGGGTTCAGTGAGTTTAACCTTTGACCTTTTACCTCTGTTGCATAGCTCCTCGGGGGCCGCCTTGCTCTTACAGAGGCTGAGTTTGGGCCGCTTTGCGCTGGGGAAATACTCGGACAGGGAGACGTCGAGGACATGGTGATCCAGAGGGTTACTGTCTGCAGACACATACAAACACACTTACTTCCTCCAGCCTGTTTGGGATCAACAGTGAATAACAGTCTGGCTTTGCTGCCTTGCTCACTGGCACTGTGCGTGGGTTTGAGTCCCTCCTCTCCTTTGGGCAGGAAGCCCCCATTGGCCCAGTCCAGCATGGGTTTGACCTGGTCCTCTGGGCTATTCGACTTGCAGGGAGGAAACGTTTTCTCTGCTCGGATGCTCGCCATCTGAGGGGGAGACAGACGTTATCCTACCTGGGACGGACTGAGCATGTGCAGATTCAGGTGAAACTATGGTGACATAAAGCATTGCTCATTTTACACGCAGATGGGGAAACAGGATTTAGCACCAGCTTCAGCAGAATAATGTTAGTGAAGTCTGGAGAGGCCTGAGAACCATCTCTGGCCACAAAGATCAAAGCTCCCTGCCTGTGGGGGATGTGAGGTGGACAAATTAACTGAATAATCTCTTTAACAGGTTTGATTAATCCAGGAGGCAGTCTCCAACATCGGCTGCAGACTCACTGATGCTGTTCCACCTCTGACACTTCATACCTCCTCTACTCACCCTGCTCACTACTCCCCACCCCCAACCACAGCATCCAGCACACGAGTCCAGCCTGTCTCTCTCAACCATCCAGGTTAGGAAGGAACTGAGGAGGATTAGAGCCAAGAAGACAGCAGGTCCAGATGGCATCAGCTCAAGGGTTGTCAGGTCCTGCGCAGACTAACTGTGTGGGGTGATGGAGCACATCTTCAACCTGAGCCTGAGGCTGGGGAGAGTCCCACAGCTCTGGAAAACCTCCTGTGTGGTACCAGTGCCAAAGAATCCACGTCCCAAGGACCTCAACAGCTACAGGCCGGTGGCTTTGACATCCCACCTGATGAAGACCCTGGAGCAGCTGGTCCTGGCTCAGCTTCGGCCCCTGGTGAGTTCATCACTGGACCCACTTCAGTTTGCCTACCAGCCTGTACCTGGAGTGGATGATGCCGTCATTCACCTCCTACATCGTTCCCTCTCTCACCTGGAGACCGCTGGGAGCACTGTGAGAATCATGGTCTTTGATTTCTCCAGTGACTTTAACACCGTTATTCCCACAGTCCTGAAGGACCATCTGGAGAACTCAGGAGTGGACCATCACCTCACGACATGGATATTGGACTACCTCACCCACCGACTACAGTATGTGAGAACTCAGGGCTGTGTGTCGGACAGGGTCGTCTGCAGTACGGGGGCCCCACAGGGAACGGTTCTGGCTCCGTTCCTCTTCACCATCTACACTGCAGACCCACAACTCCACCCAGTGCTTCCTGCAGAAGTTCTCTGATGACTCTGCAATAGTCAGCCTCATCATTGATGGGGACGACAGGGAGTACAGACAACTGACCCAAGGCTTTGTGGACTGGTGCCAGCAGAACTACCTCCAGATCAACATTGGAACAACCAAGGAGCTGGTGGTAGACTTCCACAGGCACAAACATCCTCC
>VOQK01040452.1:14374-27001 GCA_015052645.1 Benitochromis conjunctus
AAAAAAATTAAAAAAAAAAACAAAAAAAAAAACTTCTGGATATTTTAAATGAGAATAATAAAAAGTTTTTTTTTTATCAGTAGTATTACCAATTATTGGAATTCCTGCAACAAAGATCTCAATAAGCTAATGTTAGGGGACCTTTAATATGCTCCGATTCCAAAAAACATGGAGATGCTGTGTAAAATATAAATAAAAAACAGAATGCAATGTATTGCAAATCATTCATCCATCCATCCATCCATCCATCCATCCATCCATCCATCAATCCATTCGCTTCTGCTTATCCTTTTTCAGGGTCGCGGGGGGCGAGAGGCAGGGTACACCCCGGACAGGTCGCCAGTCTGTTGCAGGGCTAACACATATATATAGACAACATTCGCACTCACATTCAAACCTATGGGCAATTTGGAGTTCCCAATTAACCTATTCCCACTAAGTTCATGTCTCTGTACTGTGGGAGGAAGCCGGAGGACCTGGGGAGAACCCACGCAAACACGAGGAGAACATGCAAACTCCACACAGAAAGACCCCGGCCTTCTTGCTGTGAGGCAACAGTGCTAACCACCGTGCCAAACATACCAAATGTTTCAAATGAACTATTTAGCTATTTGATCAAAAAATAAATAATTAGCTTGCTATCAGCTCATAATTTAAACTTTTGCATCTCTGATGGTACCGGGGTGCATTAGTGCCTATGGAACTGGCATCTCGCACATGTGGAAAGGCACCATCAATGCTGTTGAAGACTTTTGGTTTATCATGAGCAGCTACAATCCCATGTTGAGAAATGGAATAACATTCCTCTCCCAAAAGTCCAGCAGCAGAACTTGAGGGTATGCTACACAGTGGAAAATATGGCCGTGTCCCAGCTTTTTTTTGATATGCGTTACTGTCATTAAATTCAAATGAGCCACTTTTTTCCCCCTAAAATGGCCCATCTGTGCCACAGGCTGGGTCTCTGAACCAGCAGTTGTATTCTGTATTTTTTAGGTTCTCTTGTTAGGTTTGTGATAGGTTTGTGTGTTATTCTTATTTAGGGTTTAGTGGAGGTTAAGGTTAGCCATTATTTATCATCTGTCTCCTTGGTTTCTGTGTTTGGTTTCTTGTCTAGTCTCTCATGTGTTTCAGGTTTCTCACCCGACGGCACGTACATGGACACGCCGTCGGGGCTGAAAGCCGACAGCTCACTGATTCTGATGCGTCGGGTCTGCACTTTGTGTTTACGTCTTTGTTTGCACTAGATTCTGAAGCTGCAGGTTTTGTCTCTCTCCAACCAAAATTCACTGAACCAGCAGCAAAAGAAGATCCAAACTATGCTTCACATTTTGCTTCACAAAAATATCATCATGAATTCCCTCTTACTTTTGCTGTTTTGCTTCAACCAGGATAAAATCACACTTCCTGCACAGCTCTCTTTCTCTCTCTCTCTCAGTGTTCTTCAAGAACAGTTTCCCATCTAAAAATCTCTGTTTTCTGCATTATTCGCTTGCTTATTACCCACCAGTCTACCGTTGTTTACAGTGCTGTGTTCTTACAGCTCTAAGATTTATCCTTTTAAATGGCATGATTTTCCATCAGTAAAACATTTAACCGTTTCTAGTTGATGCACTGCTACTTAACACCCTTCCTATGCTGCAAATGAGGTGGATGTTAAACGAAAATTAAACTGAACCCATTTATAGGGTTTCCAGAATATTGTAGGACCATGATCATATTACAGCAGCATTATGGGTTTTTTTTGTTTTTTTTTACTAGATAGACGGGCATTTAATTAAAGGCTCAATATGAGGTACTGGGATCATATACTAGGGGTTTTAGTACCTTCAAACACAGTGACTTACAGTATATATGACCTTTTTATTTATAAGTACAGCAAATGCCTGTAAAGAAATCTAAGACTTTGACCTTTCCTGACATTGAAAGCCAGCCATCAATTACAGATTCAAGTGAAAAGTACCAACTGTTGCCAAGCTGAAAAAGCTACTACTGAAGACTATCTTCTGGCTCATTTAGCAAGCCACACAGCAGGTTGCTTCAGTCTCCAGAGTCAATTAATCGTGCTCCCATTTACTGAATAAGTAAATGACATTTCTGTGCTGCTGCATCCTCCCTGGTGGTTGGTAAAATTGCACCTAGAATTCTTTCCACATTTAACACTTTTAATTGATCTGCTATGCCTTTCATCTGCCGCGGAAGCCTGAATTTATTCATGTATCTGTGTTTGCAAGGACAGCCAAAGGTTTGTGAGGCAACACCGGATGGGGTTGGCAACTTTAAAGCTGCTGAGTTATCAGTACAGTAAGCCTGAGCTCACTGACAGAGAGGCTGAAGAAGCTTGACAGGTTATGTCAGGGCAGCAAATAAATGTTTGAATGGGAAAGTGGGGCCCAAAGAAAGGAAGCATGCACAGCCAGACAAGCTGACACCTCCCAGATAATGGAGCTGCCAGAGCCTCTCCCACATTACATCTCACCTCACCAAAACACAATCACAAGAAAACACATCCACTTACACATGCTGACATGGTCCCATACACAACACATACAACAGAAGTGTCACATGCATTCTTGAGATTCCTGCTGAGCTCTTTAAGAAATGGATAGCTGAGATAAAGACAGAAAGAGAGAAAACATGAGATTGGATAGGTGTGAGTAGAGAATGCTTCATTGATTAGTGGCTAAGGCATAGGGCTCCACTTGAAAACCAGCTCTCCTTTTCTGTGTACTGGTAGTCTCCGTTGTCAACTGTACAACCAGCCTGTAATTTGATAAATTGCTGGGCTGAGATGAAGTGAAAATGGGCTTGACAGCACAGAGGCCTCCCACCCTCTGACACCGATCATCTGATCCTTTTCTACAGCACATTAAATATAGAATAGAGCCTCTTTCTTCCATGGCTTCATGCTCTAAGACATAATAACAATTTGTGTTGCGAGGAAAAAAGTAGGATTAAAAAGCAAGGGGCCATGCCTGTCTCAACAGAATGATAGGAAAAGTGCAGGCCTTTGGAAACACTTCAAATTGGCCTTGAAACAATTGAGAAAAGTGATCCATCACCTTCAACCCTTGTGTAACACATCTTGAGAATTTTATTTTTATTTTTCTATTAGAGCATGATCCCTGTAATGTGCTGGTCGTAGTACCAGAAATGATGACAGTGAATGTGCTTGCAGTGAGAAATGCACACGGATCATGTTATCTGGATAAAATAAGTGACTGTTAAAGAGCAATGTTATTAATCAAATCTAAAGCTCTTGATGTACGATTTGCTGTTCTCCATTATAGTTTAATGTCATGGCACACTAACATTTAGGTGATGGAGTCAGTGGCAACTTACTCTCTGATTAGAGAAAACTAGATAAGGTTTCTTTATCAGCTTTTGAGTGAATTTTAAATCTTTTATTTGTTGCCCTTGATTCAATAAAATATATAAAAGATACCTTTTGCACCTTTTAGCACTTCCTTTCAGGTAAATATACATGTCTGCTAAAAAAATTATTGATCAAAAAAAAAAAAAAAGAAACAAAGCAACCCTTGAGGCAGTCATTTCTTTTGTCTTTCTTTACTTTGTACATCAAACATGTGAAGAATGACAACTCTGCAATTTTGAGTTTCAACTTTTTCAACAATTCCTAAATACACAGAACCCAACAATAACAATAAATCCAAGCATTGGTTTTAGTTGATTTTTGTACTTTGACATAAAATCTGTGGACAAACTGTAACGCTGATTAAAATAATTAGATCACAAAAGTTAAGGATATTAATGTGTGTGCTTAATGGCCATTTACTCATTATTGGTAGTTTAACATAACTAGCGAGCCCAAATAGCATACACACAGGCAATTCATTCATTCAAATTAATACACAGGTTTATTAACAAAAGTTGTTAAGAATATTACCAGGGGAATTAAGTGCACATATGTACAGCATTATGTACATTAGAGCTCATAGCAGACTTAAGTGTACTCAAGTCTATTAGACTTTAATAGACTTTGTGGTACAATCCCTTGAGTAATCAGCACTGATTCCTGTCTGGTGTCTTGAATGGGAAACGGTAAACCGATTCATTACAGTCATTAATTGGACACTCTCCGTCCTCGATGTTTTGTTGATGGTGCCCACAACACCTCCTGAGGGCTCAACAGCAACACCTGGTGTCCCAGATGTGCCCCCCTATGTTTTTACCTCTCAGTGGTCATCACACTGCTCACTCACAATCCTTTCTCTTGATCCACAACCAGCTGAGTGAAGCAGCAGCTGGTTGTCTGGTCACAGATAGTGACTTGACTGCTTGCTAGAAGGGCTGCCCTCGCACTCCCATTCTCTTCAGTGGGAGGGCAATAAACCCTCTACACCCAACTTCCACAGTTAAACCCATTGGCGTTGTTCTGTCTGGGCTGATATTTCAGCAGACTTTAGTCTTTTTCATTCCTCTCCAACTGCAGCTTCCCAAGGTACAGTTAGTTCCAAGCTGTATAGCATTATTTATGAAGATGACCACAAAAATAAGGTCTGGCCTGAGATTAGTAGTTTTATCTCTGTTGGAAATGCTAGTTTGTCATCGAGGTTGACCTGCAACTTCCAGTTAACGATGCTTTCTCTTACTGATAATTTCACTAGGCATTCTCCTGCTCTCACAAAGGCAATGGTAATGGGTAGGCTAGGCATTGGAGGATTGGGGGCATTGATGGCAGATCTTTCTCCTTCTAGGATACTTGCTGTTGTTGCAAAACTTGGTTGTGTCTCCAGGTATAGTTGCCTTGGGACAGGCAGCCAGTAAGGACCTCCCTTAGAGTTGCTGGAGTTTGGCACAGAGCACATGTAGGATCTTTTCCTCTCCACTAATATAAGTTTTGGGGTGTAGGAAGGACATTATTGGTGGCTCTGATTATAAAGCTGATTCTGGTTCATTCCAAATCTCAGAAATCCTTCCAGGTGAAGTTTCGATGTTCCAGGTTTTCCTACTTTGTTGCCTGGCACTGCTTGGATTGTATAACTGCCTTTTTGCATCTTTCTGCGTCTTCTTGATGCCTAAGTTAAGTAAGTTAAGGGGAAAAAAATACATGAAAAAGCTAAACTGAGTCAACACTAGTTATCACTCAAGTTTCTGTAACAAACTGGCATGAGTGAGTGTTGATCCAGGCCTTTTGTTTGCAAGACGTGGTGTTAAGATGGGAGGCAGGTGCATCAGCCAGTGTTTTAGCCAGGAGTATGACCTTCTTCCAGGAAGACCTTGTAGGCCGGTAGGTACCATCCACATGAAGCAGGGACAGAGGAGAGACAGACAGAGAGCGACAGAGAAAAGGAGAGGGAAAGAGCCAGGCCACCTAATCATCCCAAAAATCAAAGATGATCTAAATAAAAAGTCAGAGATTGCTCATCTAGAAACCAGAAATGTTGGAGTCCACATGATACCTCTGATCCACACAAATCCCAAGACCCAAGGTTCCACAGAAGAACATTGGCAATACCATCAGTATACCTGCTGCAACCTTTTCCCATATGATTAATGTAGCCACACAGTACTGTTCATGTTATATAAAAGAAAGCACAATCCATTCAGCCCACCTTCCTCCATGGGCAAGTTCTAATGCTTGCATGTCCTTTCACAGATTATGTGAAAGGACATCACTTGCACGCGTCTGGTCAGCTCTCTAACACAACCCGATTAAACATTTTCAGCAATTTGTTGTTCAGTAGCTCTTTAGGATGAAGACATGAGCTAGTCTTTTCTTCCCACTATTCAGCTGTGGGAACCCATAACACTGCTGCCAGATCACCAGTTTTCCTTTCTTGGACAACTTTTGATAGGGACTAACACTGCTGCACCGACCCACTCACATCCCTATTAGACTTTGACCCTTGTCAAAGTTCCTCCTAGCACTTGCCCATTTTTCTTGCTTTCAAAACATCAGCTTCAAGAACTGACTGTTCATCTGTTGCTTGGTATATCCTATCTCTTGACAGGTGCCACTCTTGTTCTACTTCACTTGTCTCTGCTTTTTCTACTGTGGCCGATAGATCTATACTGCATGTTTGCCTGGCTTGGAAGAGAAATGCAGAGGTACTTAAGCCAGTAGATGCTTATTGAAGTTTTTCTTTTTCTATTTTGTTCAATGTCCCTTTAAAAACAAGTGAAATATTTGCTAGTTGGAGCTGTAAGACTGATAAACAATGCAGTCAAGTTAAGAACTACTACCCCCGTGTGAGTCAACATTCGAACTCTGAACATTATCGAGAATAAAAGGGAAAGAAAATAATATTCAAAAATGATAAAAAGATTTAAGTGCTGGAAACTAGTATATTATACTGCACAGGTTTTCCACTAACAGTTGTGTCTATGTATTTGCCACTGAAGGCTTTTGATAGAAATAAATGGTCTACCCAAGAGTGCTGATAACAAACTCTAAAACTGTGTGTGTGTGTTTTCTGTTTCCTCCTGCTGGCATTGTTTATTTTGAAGCTCTTCGACTGGGAAAGCATTGGCCAACATTTTTTCATCTGACTCTACACAAATCAAACACACACTTGGGTTACAACTATGCCTACTTAGCACGTGAACAATAGCAGACACAAGAAAACTAGCTGCGTCCAATTTTGTTGGACAGTTTTAACCCTAATCTATCCAAAGAATGCTGACTAAATTTGCTGTGTATAATTTTTATTTTTTTTTTGTAGTTGCAATAGAAGCAGATCCAGAAATACGTTTCGTGTGCCCACACTTACAAGGCAAATACTGAGATGCAGTCCACAGCACTTTTTTTTTTTGAAACCTCAGGTGATGTTTCTTTTGTATCAGACCCATTAAACACTGACAGGGTAAGAAGCTTCCAGGCAAATCTTTTCTTTTTAATTTAACAGATGTTTGACAGGTAATGGAAAGTAGCCATCATTAATGCAATTTAGGATGACATAGTATATGCTAAAGGGAAGCAGGGGGCATTAGCATGAATAATATTTGTCAGCAGGTGACAAGTGCAATGACACTACAAGTTCAGAGGCTAGAATGCTGTGAAGCCATTTAAAAACCAAAACAATAATTTTGGAGTATTAAATAAATTACCCTGAACCACTTGGTGTACTTAAGAACTTTCACTGTCTGTACAAATAAATGACAACAGTGTCAGAAAGTGTGAGAGAATGTGCTTGAGAGTCAGAGAGCGAGAGAAAGAGGCATGGGAGAGAGCAAAGATAAAAAGAGTTGAAGTTTAAGGACCATAGAGAAAATCATCCATCCATTTTCTTAACCGCTTATCCAATTCAGTGCCACAGGGGGGTTGGAGTCTATCCCAGCTGTCACTGGCCAAAAGGCACGGTACATCCTGCACTACTGCAGGGCCAACACAGAGAGACGGACAGACTGCCATTTATACTTTCAGTCACACAAGTGGCCCAATAAGAATCACCAGTTAACCCAACATGCATGTCTCTGGACTGTGAACCAGGAATCCTCTTCCTGTGAGGCAACAATACTACCAATTGCACCAAAATGGCAAATGCAGAAGTGGCAACCCAGTGCAGGGCCATTTAATCAGATACAAAGCAACAAAGTATTTCTCAGTCTCTTTCTCGCTCTCTCTCTCTCTCACACACACACACAAGCATGCACGCACGCACCCACGCACGCACACATTTTCCCACGTTCATCATGTTTACATATGGCTTCTTTGCATGAAACAGCTTCAGCCTGCATTTGTGGAAGGAAGTGTTCCTGAGTCTGTGAGGTCGTTTCCGTGACAGAATCATGCATGCGTTTAATGCAGTGCTTATGAGCGGCCAATGATCACAGCCTTCAAATATTGATTTTCAGTCTTGTCCTTTGCACACAGAGATTTCTCCAAACTGTCTGAATCTTTCGATGATGTTACCAGCTACCAGTAAACAGCTACCAAACTTCACTTCTGAGAAACTCTTCTTATACCCAATCATGTTGCTCACCTGTACTGAATTAGTTACAGCCTTGTTTCAACTTTTTTTTTTTTTTAGATGTGTTGATGCCATTAAATTCCAACTAAGATTTATTTTCATGAAACAGTAAAGAGTCATGTTGTGTCTTGAGTGATTTACTGAGCATTTTGGAAAAATGGTGGCTGCAGGACAAACTGAAGCAAATTGGTAGAGTGGTGCCTGTCAGAGTGAGTACAATGCTCTCCTTGCCCATCAGCTGCAATTACTCTGACTTCCCAGGAGTCTAGTTTGATCTCTTTTAGAGACAAAATGTCTCATCACCACACTGCTGGTGAATGTGTTGCCTTTTGGAAAACAGTCTAACTGGGTTTTGAAATCAGACAAAGCAAGTTTCAACTACTTGGGCTTCATTTGGACTCTGGCACACAAGTTATCACTACTGAATTTCCAGGGTAGAGAGTAAAGACCTGAGCTGGTCCCTGAGCTTGTCTCTGAAGCTCTGTGTATGAATGCAGAGCTGCAGAGCTGCAGAGCTTCAGGAGGCTCTAACTAGCTCACCCTTTCAAATGTAATAAGGTGTCTGTTCACATTTGACTCATCAGTCTGTTATAGAAGGAATCAGTCATCGTCATCAGATGATTCATCTTCCACATCACACCGAGATACTGTGAGCCTAGAGAGCGTTTTAAAACTAATGTTGTCTGCTCTTGTCACTGAGGGGTTCACATCAGCCATCCCATTTAAGGCTAAGTTATTGAAGAGACTGTGTAGAGGCAGTTTATCAAACAGTCTACAGTCAAAGTGATTCATGCAACTCATAAGCGCAGCATCCTCAAAAAGAGGATGAATTTGTAAATTTAAAGATATTTAGATTAGAATGAACAGAAAATTGAATGAATCAAATATCTTTTTTTTTCCAATGAACCTTAACGTTAACACAGGAGCTATTAAGCCATATAAATAGTTGACACTTCAACAATAATCTGCTCCTCTCACAAATACAGCTACTCTGGCTGCTCCCTTATTCACTAGGGGTCACCACAGTAGATAGCTCCACATGTGTTAAGTTGCCAGAATTGTACACTGGATGTCCCTGCTGATGCAACCCCAAAGGCTTGTGTCTCCTCCCGAGGGTTAAACTGGGGATCTTTTGCTTTTTATGCGAATGTGAAAACCACTACACTCTGGTCCTCTAGTCAAGAATCCTGTTAAGCAAACAGTGACTTTTTTCTCTCAATTTTTCAACACCCTCCAAAAAAACTGTTTCCAACAGCAATTTTCTTAGCCTGTCACTATGGCATTGTGCTGCAGAACAAAGAAACCAGCTAGCAAGCCATCATTATCACTTCAGGGACCCAGAATACACATTCCCCTAGGATGCTGAAAAACACAGACGTAAAAACAAAAATATCATTAGGGATTAAAAAAAAAAAAGGCCAAACATATATTCCAGAGCAGAGTAGCAGTGTTTTTTCAGAGGAAGAGGTGTATAAAAACCACAGCCCTGTCTCTGTGCGGAGCTCAATAAGGCCGTCACCACAGGGATTTGCAATGATCAGCTTCACATTGCTACAAATGCTATGATTCATTTTGTCTTAATGAACAATTCGTTTGTTTTTCAGGGCTACGCCAGGTCACTTATGGCAACATTCCCTAAGGTTTTATTGTTTACAACTGCAGACAGAGTTGGGTCAAAGACTTCTTGTGTTTCAATGTCAGCAGAATAAAGAAAACAATGCCACAATCAAACCTGCCTTAATTGCAGCACTGGAACCCATAAATCACACTGACGTATGGACACATGTAGGAACACACACACACACACACTTATACACACAGAGTGGATAATTCTTCTTCTTTTTTTTTATCTACATTCACCCAACGACAAGCAAGCATGCATTATACAGTACTATTATAAATGCACACTGGCCAGAGTAGCACTTCAGGAGTTTCTTAAACCACAGTGCTTCTTCTGGCTTAAAGATAGATGCAGAATTTTGACCCTACCTTGTCACCATGATTGTCACACGTCCAAAAAGGCTGACAAGACTCATGTTTCCAGTGGGTTAAGAGCTGCTCTTTTGACAATGGATTACAGCAAATTTCAGTGTAGGCATTCATGGTTAGACCCTGAACTTACACCACACTGAACTTGGCATCTTGGGTTTTAAGTAAAACAACTGGTGGACAGATTATCATGAAAATAGATGCACACTGTTATCAGACCCCTTTCAGAATAAAGTGTTTATTTATTTGCTGATCCCCTGACCTTTTACCATTAGATCAAACTTACTCTATTACAAAATACCTAAACCTAAGCATACAAATCCCATCGTCTTCAGCTGTAACGGGCTACATTATACCCACTCAACATGAGAACTTTAGCAGCAAATGGGATATTGTTAGTGTGCTACAAGAACACAAGCATTATGAGCCTCACTACGGCTAGAATTATGTTAGAGTCTTATCCTAGACTTGTTATGTTATAGTCAATCCTTTTGCAGTCAAAGCGATTGGTCAGCAGGAACATTTTATATATGCCACGCATGAACAAACATAGACCTTACTTCATAGTACAGACTTTGTACTGGAGCAGTTTTCAGCTGTGCAACTGCTTATACCAGCTGGCCAGCCTACATGTCAATGAAACAAAATGGTAAGGAGAAGGGAAGAAGAGAGGGTCGTGTTGAGGATTGTTGGCATAGCAACGGTGGGGAAAATGAAATGGGATAACAAGTGATGTATCTGCAAAATGAATGTCAGTGGAGATGGTTCGTGATAGTGAAAAGGTTCTGTTCCATTATACCTGACAGGTGCTCCCAGTTATTTAGTTAGCTAGAGTAGAGACCCTGAGATTCCTGTGTCAGCAAGAAGAGTACCTGACACTTCAGCATACAAAGGACAAAGGCAAAAGTATAAGTCTCAGACTGAAGTGAATACAGACGTTGAAGTTCAGGTAGAGGCGTGGCAGTGCAGGCTGTTTGTGGTCCAGTGTGATAACAATGTCCTCTGATGTGGTAGACAGACGTTTACTCTTTGTGAAGATGGAAAAGTGTCAACGAATAGGTAGAAAAAACCCCCAGAAAGGGCTAAATAAAAAAAATAAGTGCATGATACCCCCAATTTTGTACATCTGATAAGATGTATCGAATTAATCTAAAAGTACACCAAGTCTTTAAATTAAAATGTTTACATCCTTTCCTGATATGCACAGGTCCTTTGGGTTTATTTTAATTAGGGTGCAAATTATATCAGAGTAGGTACAGTAAGTGGGCAAGACAAATTGCATAGGAAATGCCACATTAACATGTAATAAGACTGAACTAAGTAATCCCTAATTAGATTGCCCTTTTAGAAAGGGGAGCATGTCTGTGATCCTGTGGAAAAAGACTAATTTTCTGAGTATGCTACGAGTGAGTTGGGGCTCATACGCACTTAGCCTATAACCTTTTTTTTTTTTTTATCAGGAAATTGTTATACACAAATGATGCCCACAGGTATTATTACATGGAAAGATTGGTCAGTTTAGGCTGGCTCCAAAACCACATAAATCCCCAAAGACAATCATACTCAAATGCCCAGCATCATAGCAGAGAAAGGAGTGTTTACTGCTGGTACAAAGAATGGTTTTGGTCTTTAAAGGTAATAGCCCAGTGTGCTGCTGCTTTTCCCGGATCATGGTTCAACCCTCCTGGATGGCTTTGATCTTTCTGTGTGTTCTTCCTGGCTGTATGGGTTTTCCTTGGATATTCTGGCATCAGTCGTAAGAGATGTGGAGTTGGTTGATTACTGAATTTAAATTTGCCATAGACATGGATGTGAGAGCGTGTGGTTATTTGTCTGTCTGTGTTGGCCCTGTGATGGACTGGTGACCTGTCAAGGGTGTACCCTGCAATTTGCCCAATGAGAGCTGTGATGGGCTCCAGCCCCATCTGTGGCCCTAAGCTATATGAGAGCTTAAGAAAATGGATGGATGGAGCTAACTTTATTTAGGCTTAAAGGTTTGACTGACAGGTGGATGCCAACACAAGCAGCTGTAGCCAGCAGCTGTCTGCCAGGCTCCATATCTTCTAATTGGAATCACAGGAGTGGACCTTCTAACTGTATTTGTGGTGTTGGTGCCTTTCGGAGCTTTTTTATATGAGAAATAACAGAGCTTGCTGTGTGGGTAATTCTACTAGCAGGCCATCCAAAGAAGTCTGTACTCCATGTTTGATAAGTGAAATTCAATTATTTTATTTATAGGTTGCTAGGCACTAATTAGGAGGTATTTGTGTGATGAACTCATAGTGTCTGTAGATGCAGTTTGCTTTGTGATATGAAGGTTGCAAAGTCTGACACTTTGACTGGAGGTGAACATTTTTTAAACAGGTACAACTACATGAGTATCATTGGCTCAATAGCATAGGGCCTGAGACCATGTAGTCTCTAATTTGCAGTTTTGCTTAGGGAAAAGTAAAATTGCTTTTAAAACCCTGGTTTTGACTGGTAATAATGATAAGGAAGTGCATTTGAGCCGTCTGGTCTCACACTGTTCCTGACTGATTTCTGGCAAGTTTTTTTTTTCATATGAAAATGTAATTAAAAAAAAACAAAACACCTGGGGCTTAAAGGTCTGACCAGTTCTGTAAATTTTGGCTGTTAACTCGTCACACTCTACCCTCTCATCTAACTCATCCAACTATGGTTGCTTCCACTAAAAAAGCAAACAAAC
>VOQK01040453.1:8394-24559 GCA_015052645.1 Benitochromis conjunctus
AGAGGAAAAAACCCCCCCCCCCCCCCAATCTAGCTGAGGTCCCCTCTCCCCCAGATGAAAAACAAACTGATGGAGAGCAGAGTAGGTGATTTGAGGCATATAGGACCAGAAATGTAGACTTTGTGCTTTGAAAGTATTACATTAGCGGTTCACAGACAGCTACTGTTGTTTTGTTTATCAGATCCCAGTGGAGCACAATACCTACATTAAAAACTGTAATTCAGATCATTTAATCTCAAGGTGATGTATGATAAAACACCAACACAGTCATGTTCCCCTATGAACAGAGAGATGGTGAGTGTGGGGAGGAAGAACTCCTTGTTCACAAGAAGAGTCCACCAGCAGAACCTGGATTAGGCAGGGCCAGCCACCCGCATGACTGGTTGGGGGTGCGGAGAAAGAGAGCAAAGAAGTGCACAGAAAGTAAAAAGAGCAAAACCTTTACTAGGAAAACATACCTACAGTTTAAAAAATAAAACTTTGGAGCTATTTTTCACTGCCTTAAATTCTTATGTAGTCTACAAATCCCTCTGCTTTGGAAATCTCATGTGAGTTTCTTTTCTTTTTCCTTTCTTTCAAAAAGAGTATACAAAATGTGAATAAAAGTAAAATAATGTAGTAGTTGTATTAATAACACTTTTATGGCCCTTGTCAGTCACATTGAGATAGCAATAAAAATTACTGTCAGTAATAGAATGTTTTTGCTTGAACTTACAAAATGATCCTTTAAATATCCTTAGTGTAAACACAGTTAGCTAAAAGGTTTTTTCAGCTGCTCCCTTACTCACAAGGGGTCACCACAGCTGGAAGCACCATTTCTTAATTTGACAATTTTTTAACAGTCACCCTTCCTGATAACTTCTAAGCTTTTTGTCTCCCCCTGGAATTGCACCAGTAATCATTCCCTTGTTGAGCAAATGTGCAAATCACTACACTATTGAGCTGAGTTTAAATTTCACCCACAATCATAATATGAAACAATAACATGAAGTCTGACATTGGGGTGGTTCACAGGCTAGCACTGTTGCCTAGCAGCAAGAAACTCTGTGTTTAAGCTTCCTGTGGTGTGCCCAAAGACATGCATGTTAAATTAGCTGGAGATGGTACATGGACTGCAGGTTTGTCAGAGTCAAGAGTAGTATGTCTCTCCCAGTCTATTCTATGATGGAGTGGTAAGATGTTCAGGGTGCACCGTGGCTCTCATGGTGTGTATTAGGAAAAGATGGATAGAGGGTCTGCGATACATCAGCTAACAGTGTTGGATAGCTATGTAGTGCTGGTCACACACAGTGACTGCATTGTTGTAAAGCACCAGGGACCTTTTAACAAACAAAAATAAAAGCCTTTAACATAAAGCAGCTCTTTAGGTGGCTAACCAGCTATTTGCCTATTGTTACCATTATTTATTGATAAAGAGAGGTTAAAAAAAAACTGTTCAAGTTTAAAAGGAAAAAATAATAACCTATACTGTAGCTATTTAAAGCCACTTTACCTGCTAGCTGGAGTCTGCCCATTTCTGTCCAGTTATGATTAGCTAAATCACCCATCACTGTGTGAATGCAGTTAACCGGGAGGTGATCCTTTCTCTTCTGCTGAAAGCAGGAAATAATCTCACCCGCTGCATTTCCACGCATGTAGCAGAGCAGCTACTCCAATTCTGTTTTTGACACACAGTTAGCATAATAGCGAGCAGATATTTCAACATTGCTGAAGTGCATCATTAAGCCCCCCGTCCATCACTCCTACTATAGACACCAGCTTTTTCCTCCTTTTCTTAGACTTGGGGAAGCCTGGTCACTACGCTGACTCACTACACCTTTTTGTGGTGCAAACCATTATTACAAAAACATCAACAAAAACTTCATGTCAGTTGTTTCTTCACATTAGGTTGATAGTATTGGTTAATTTTAAAAGCTTTAAGCTATTTTCATTTACAGTACCTTTAATTCCTGTTATAGCTGTGTGGGATGCTATTTGTCTTGAACACACTGTCATTCTTGAGTATGAGCTGGATGTGACCCGGTATGACCTAACTGAATATGAATATTATATTATAATATGTTATAATCTAATCTATTATACATGATCATAAATCTATTTGGAGGCCAACAGGCTCAACATTTCCATGCTGATAGAGGTTACACAGGTTATTGGACTAATTATAACGCTGTCTGCTACTCCTTCCCTTTTCCCCTGATGTGTGGTCTGTATGAAAAAACAAAACAAAAAGGGGACCCCTCATCATATCACATCTCCGAAAGTGCCACTTTTGTCCCGGTGCATCTTCGTTTAACCTCCATCCCTGCACCATCCTCTCTGTGTCTGTCTCTGTCTGACTGCATCTCTAGATACGATCTGTCCAGCCACATATATAGCTCCGTAAACCCACATCACACACACACAAACACACACAATCCTCTCTGCGTGATCACTTTCGCTGAAAGATCTGAAACCACCCACTTGTTTTTCAAAAAAAGACTCACAAGGTGAAACTAGGTAAACCTGTGGCATTCTCTTCAGAGAGGAAATGTATATAAACCCAGCAGGGGAGGCTGGGATGTATAATATATTAGACAATGTTTTTAATACAGATTCAAATCCTGACCTTTTTCTATGCTCTACCTGCCTGCCTGTGTGTCTGTCAGCCTCAGAGATCATTTATCACCCAGTCAGCTGGTGTGTACTTTGTGCTGTGACAGAGAAGGTGACGATCACAAACCTTCTTCTTTGGCTCCTGTGGAATGAGGCATAGAAGTTCTGAGTGAATAAGGTTTACATATTTCTGCTGTTACCTCACAATCGAGCAGAGAGAACTTTCAACTTTTGTGATTCGCTCATGTGAGACATTTCAAGAGACGTCACTGACTCCTCTTCATCTGCCTGCATCTCTAGTTTTATCCAATCATTCTCCATCAGGAGCCCCATTTATGCAGAGTCACTTTCCAAGTAATCACTACAGCATCTGATTACACTGATTAGGATGATTTTAACAGAGAGAAGTGAGCTGTGGAAGTACAGTATGTATTATCAGCCACAACACTAAAACCACCTACCCGATGCTGTGCAGGTCTGCCAAAACAGCTTTGAGCTGCCACCAGACCCATGGGAGTTTTGCTGCGCAGTGATGTTTAGGTGGGCGCTAGGTGTCAAATCAAAGAACGGGCCCTCAGTTTCCCAACAGATCACTGTTTCAGCATGATGATGGGTGTTATTTCACATGTCAGTGGTGTTAATATTGTGGCTGATCATCAATTTCTCATGAACCAGTGTTATGTCTGTTGTTCCATCTTGTTCAGGTGATGCACACGTGTATCTCCCTGGTGTATTTGTTCAAGTAGCTGAATCACCAACACCCGGTGACTCATGTAAAGCTCTCAGCTTCCTTGGATACTTTCACCGATATCCAATGTTATATTGATATTTACATTTATATTTTTATGAGTGAATATCTTTTTTTTTTCTATGGACCATATATGAATTAACACAGCAACTAATAGCTGGAAAAAGAGAACTGATATTTTTCACAGTGTTTGGTCAGTGCTGTTGACCCATCCATCCACCCCAACATCACTGTTGCTTCAACTTAGCAGATCTAAGTGTGTAACCTCTCTTTCTCCTGTGGTTCTGACATTTATTCCATTAGAAGGCCCTTCCACCATGAAACATATAGCTGTAGATTGTAATAAGACACTTTATGGGGTATTTCCATGGTATTTTATTTTTGAAAAATACTTTGAAAGCTGACTTGCAGCATAATCAGAAACTATTTGGAATTTTCTGCTTCATTTTCTTTCATATGTGAATCTGGATGTGATCAGCATGTTAAAAATGCAATTTTTCTCAAACAGCTGTTCTGTCTACAAAAATCACAAAACCATACCCATTCAATTTTTAAAAAGCAGCAGCTTTGTTATACTTTAAATTTGTTTTGCGAGCAGCAAAACCACAAAATTTATTCATTACTATAAATTTACTCAACTGAGACTCAACTCAACTATAAATCCACTGTAGTTTACTGAAGCACATTTGCTACTTTCCACTTTTATTCCACTGAGTCTAATGATATACTCTGCAATCTGATGAATTATTTTAAAGTCTTAGTTTTTAATAATTTTTTAGATGTAATAAAAGATACCAGGGATCCCAGGAGCTATGTTGCCTGGGGGCTTTTTGCCCCCTGGTAGGGTCTCCCATGGCAAATTGGTCCTGGGTGAGGGGCCAGACAAAGAGCGATTCAGAAGACCCCTATGAGAAGGCCATCGAGGGAACAGTTCACCCTGCCCGGGATAGGGTTACTGAGCCAGGCCCAGGGAGGGTGCCCAAGGGCGAGCATCTGGTGGCCGGAACGTTGTCTATGGGGCCCGGCCAGGTACAGCCCAAAAAAGGGACATGGGCCCATCTTTCTGCAGGCCCACCCGCAGGAGGCGCCGTAGGGGTCGGGTACATGGTGACCCTGGCGGCGGCCAGTGTGAAGATCCTGGCGGACCGTTCCCTGGCTACCAAGACTGGCAACTGGGACATGGAATGTCCACCAGAGGGTGGAGAAGGAGCCTGAGTTAGTGCGTGAGAATGAGAGGTACTGGCTAGATATAGTCGGGCTCAACTCAATGCATGGCTTGGGCTCTTGAACCAGTCTACTGGAAAGGGGTTGGACGCTGTCTCAGTCTGGAGTTGCCCCTGGTGAGAGGCAGCGGGCTGGGGTGGGTATCCTGGTATCCGCTAGGCTTGCTGCCTGTATGTTGGGGTTTCTCCAAGTGGATGAGAGGGTTTGTTCCCTGCGCCTTCGGGTCAGGGAATGGGTCCTGACCGTCGTCTGTGCTTACGGGCCGAGTGGCGGTTCAGAGTACCCAGCCTTCTTGGAGTCCCTGGGTGGGGTACTGGAGGGTGCTCCGCCTGGGGACTCTGTTGTCCTACTAGGAGATTCAATGTTCATGTGGACAACAACAGCAAGACCTGGAGGGGCATGATTAGGAGGAACGGCCTCCTGGATCTGAATGCGAGCGGTGTTCTGCTGTTGGACTTCTGTGCAAACCACAGTTTGGCCATAACGAACACTATGTTCGAACATAAGAGTGTCCATAAGTGCACGTGGCACCAGGACGCTCTAGGCCACAGGTCAATGATCAATTTTGTAATCGTATCATCAGACCTAAGGCCATATGTTCTGGAGACTCAGGTAAAGAGATGGGCTGAGCTGTCAATTGGTGACTGTCCCGGTGGTAATCCCCGAACCAAATGGTGGACACCAGAGGTGAGGGGAGCCACCAAGCTGAAGAAGGAGTCCTATTGGCCTTGGTTAGCCTGTGGGACTTCGGAGGCAGCTGATAGGTACCAACAGGCCAAGCGGAACGCGGCGCAGACAATGGCTGAAGCAAAAACTCGGGTGTGGGAGGAGTTCGGAGAGGCCATGGAAAAAGACTTTCGGACTGCTTCGAAGAGATTCTGGCAAACCATCAGGTGACTCAGGAGGGAAAAGCGGTGTTCTACCTGTACCGTGTATAGTGCGGGTGGAGTGTTGCTGACTTCGACTGAGAAAATTGTCGGGTGGTGGAAGGAATACTTTGAGGACCTCCTTAATCCCATTGGCACGTCTTCCGTGGAGGAAGCAGAGTCTGGGGGATGAAGGGGATGACCCGCCAGTCTCAGGGGGCGAGGTCACTGAGGCAGTTAAACACCTCCTTGGTGGGACCCTGAGTTCCTGAAGGCTCTGGATGTTGTAGGGCTGTCCTAGTTGACACGCCTCTACAATGTTGCGTGGAGATCAGGGGTGGTCACTTGGGTGGTCTCAGAATCTCATCTCTGCTTTTTGCAGATGATGTGTTTCTGTTGGCTTCATTGGGTGATGGCCGCTAGCTCGCTTTGTAACCGTTCGCAGCCGAGTGTGAAACGGTGGGAATGAGAATTAGCACCTCCAAATCCGAGGCCATGGTTCTCAGACGGAAAAGGGTGGAGTGCCCACCCTGGGTCAGGGACGAGTTCTTGCCCCAAGTGGAAGAGATTAAGTATCTCGGGGTCTTGTTCACGAGTGACGGGAGAAGGGAGCGAGAGATCGACAACCGGATTGGTGCTGCGGGTGCAGGGGTTTCGGACGCTGTACCGGTCCGTTGTGGTGAAGAGAGCGCTGAATGTAAAAGCGAGGCTCTCTATTTACTGGTCGATCTACGTCCCTACCCTCACCTATGGTCACGAGCTGTGGGTAGTGACCAAAAGAATGAGATCACGGATACAAGCGGCAGAAATGGGCTTCCTCCGAAGGGTGGCTGGCCTCTCCCTTTAAGATAGAGTGACAGGGTTGGCCATTCGGGAGGGGTTCAGAGTAGAGCCGCTGCTCCTTCACATCGATAGGAGCCAGTTGAGGTGGTTCGGGCATCTGACAAAGATGCCTCCTGGGTGACATGCCTGTGTGTGTTCCAGGCATGTCCCACCGGGAGGAGGCCCCAGGGCAGACCCAGGACACGCTGGAGGAGGTGGCTGGAGTGAGGGAGGTCTGGGCTACTCTGCTTGGCTGCAGCGCCCGCGACCTGGATGGATGGATGCATGTAATAAAAGAAATTCACTATTTACTTATGCTAAATAAATAATTATGATCCAGTCCAATAGGACATCTGATTGAGAAATTTGGAAAACAAACTGGCAACCAGTCCAGGGTGTACCCTGCTTCCCACCCACTGTCTCCAAGGATAGCCTCTAGCTACAGTGTGATCTGAGGAAAAGTAGCTTTGAAAATTAGCCAACTATAAACTAAATAAGATTAATTGCCTCTCGACACCTATTGGTCACAGGTCCTATATGCCTGAGAAAATTGCCCTTTGTCTCCAGAGGACAGGTCAGCAGAATGGGCAATGGGCTGACAACCAATTTTTGCACATAGTAAGTAAACAACAAGAGCACCAACAACTGCAAATGCATACACAGGAACATCATGTGTACAGTCTGTGTTTGATGGCTCAATACAAATCCTACAAAATAAATTTATATGAATTTTCACTCTCATAGAAAAAACATGTTTGATATATTCAAAGATTGGAGAGATTGTTTGTAGCCTAATAATGTCCAGAATAAACAGTGACTGCAGCAGATAGTTTAGATTCAGTCATGCATCTAGAAAATACACTGAGATCAACTGAGAGCAGCTTTGTACAAAGTGTCTTTATCTGTGCTGGGCAGTAGTGGGGCTCAGTGGGTAATACCATTATTCACACGGCTACAAGAGGTCATTGGTCCAGTGCGAATAAATATGAGTCACAAACAGATGACAGTGTTGTATCATGGAGGAGGACAGGGCTGCAGAGGAAGAAAGCAAAGCATCAGTTCTGCTTTATCTGATTCCAGTGTACTTAAGTATGCATATTCAGCCATGTCAATGCATTTACAGTGTGACTGCTGAGGCTTTATGTCACTGTTTCAGCTGTCGGCTTTACTTCGCAGACAAAAACAGCAAAGGTTACATTTGAATTTCCTGGCATCACCATAATGCTTTATCTGACTGGGCTGATCATGTTTCCACCAGTATGTGCTTTGCAGATGAGAGTGGACAGACCCTTTGGCTCTTTTATTTTCTGAAACAACAAGAAGGTGCCGGGGTGTAAGAGTTCTGGTTTATTACGCCATCTGGCCTCACAAATTCACTGTTTCTTCTGAGCCTTTTGAGAGCACATGATTAAAATGGGCCTGAATCACCTTTTCTCTTGGATCTCCTATATTTTTAGAAATGGGTGCTTCATTTTCTTTTCTTTTCTGTGTGCTATTAGCAGAAATTGTAAAATGCAGCAACAGTCTCTGGGTGACCGTGCTGTTCAGAGAGGAAAGTGTACAATTTCAGAACCACAGAAGGCAAAGAGAATGATTCATAGGGCGAGTCGGGGGAATGAGGGGGAAAAAAGATTAGAATTAAACTGGTGAAAGGAGACAAATCCAAGTGCTTTTGAAGTTCTGAGATTCATTTTGAAATTTAATTATCCCCTGATTGTACGTTATAGCTGGCATTAATATTTCAGTGCTATTCTGATTAACAAATGGACGTTCAGATTAAAAAAACATTTTTTAAGCATTTTTTTTTTTCATACCCAAAGCAATCCAGCATACATACACTAAAGTTTTCTAATAATCCAAATTTGCAGTTACCCAATTCTTACAATTAAAGAAACATTAGACAAAAGTGTTTAGGGGTACTTCCACCTGGTCATTACATTAGTGTGGATATGAAGGCCTTTATTAAGCTGTTACTTTACCTAATTCACTCAGTCTTGTATCTTGTTCCTCAGGATGATTTGTTGTCCAACTATAATAGCAGTCATTGTCCAGTGATTCACATTTTATAAAAGCAGATTTGAGAAGCAGAACTGAAATTGCATTTTTATAACATTACCAATATAACCATGAATCTTCCTCCACTATTGTTCAATTTTAGGGCAAGACCATAACAAATGCAGCCGTATCTAATGAGAATTTTATGGTTTGATCCAGGAGTTGAAGCTGTATCATGATTAGTTTCATACATATGTCAGGATGTCAGTGGGACAGTTTGAGCTCTTGATGGCAGAGTTGGGACCACATCTGAGGAGACAGAGTAATCATTTCAGAGCGCTGAATGACCCAGAGCCGCACCTAACATTTCATGCATCCGGTGTGTAAATTCCTGAAGTCTTAAATCCCTCGAAATTCCAGGACAGATGTGATTCCTAAATATCACAACACACCTGAAACATAATATATACGTTACCTCATGACATGTGATTAAAAAGTTGTGAACCAGTGAGCGTGCTGTTTCACAATCAGATCCACCACCCGCTCGCCACATCTGGTTATGCAAATGCTACCAAGAAACCCAGCAAGGCCTCTTTTTATAAGAGAGGAGATTTAAACTATATTTAAAAAATACTAAAAAAAAAACAAAACACACAATACAGTGCTCACTCTTTGCCTCCCCTATACTGCTCATTTACAAGCATATTTATTATTTAGACACTGTGATTTTTAAGGCCCTATTTTCAAAAAGCATGATGATAAAATGGTACATAGTGCTGCAGGAATGAGTCCCATAACATTGGACTGAGTTAGAATTTTGCCACTTCTGATTCCTTTGTCTTGAAGCCAGTGTGTTTTTTTCTTTTTGGATGGCTGTGACGTAACATAAGGGAGTGTGGTCAATGCCAGCTATTCAAAATATGAAGACTGGATCAGAAGAAGTAACGGACAACAGTGAGAAATTATTTTGTAGTGTGATTGGAACCATGTTAGTTAATGCTGTATTAGAATCTACCAAAATAAACCTCTTAAATGCGTAATGTTTTTAATGTGTTATTTTTTTAATGTGTTATTTTTTTCAAATTAATTAATCACAATTAATGCGTTAAATTCCCTCCCCTAGAGCAAACATACTACTGTATGAGGAAATGACTTTGTGTAAAGGCCTTTAAATTTGACACCAAAGGTCTGTATTCATTTTCTGTTCCATTTATTTTATTTTACCTAGAGCGGTTAATTTACGCATAATTTAATGTAAGTTTTCTACTAGTAGTGATGAAGGCCAAAATTAAACAACAAACAAACAACATTTCATTAACAGAATGAAGTAGCTGTGTTAGTAATCTGGCCTAAAGCTCTGAATGTTCAGTGATGATATTTGTGGCGAGTGCTGGTGTGTCCTTGCGAGCCGTTGAGTTTTTCTTTTCTGCATCTGCTTCTCTGCCTCCTGGCTCATTCTTCCCACCCAGAGCACAACTTCAACCAAACACAGCTGACGTGCATGTGAAGATAATTTCTTTTTAAGGCACGATGTCTTGTTCTAATGTGGCTAAAAAAGTAAGTAGACCCTGAGAATATATGCTGTCAAACTGTTTACCTCACAGTTTTGTCTGCAGGGGTTCAAACCTCAGAGTAAAGCAGAGAGGATGTCTGGTGGTTGCTCCACACATTCAGCTGTGCAGCTGCCTCATTTCAGACCACTGAGAGGACTTACTGAGGACACTGAAAGAAGCTGTTGTTAAGCAGCCAGACAGTTAACAGTAAGCCTTTACAACTACTCTTGATGAATAGACAATAAAAAAAGTGCCAGCCATGATTTACATTTTATATGCAGTTATTCTATAAAGCAGCAATGACTGCTGAAGTGTCTTTTTTTTCTGATTTTAACTACTGTCATCGCACACAAAATGCAAATCAGACTGGATACAAAGAGCTGCAAGGAGTGCTGGGCAATACAGCAAAAGGTCAGTTGTACAACAAAAATCAAAGCAGAAGGCGTGGATTATCATCCGCTGTTTGAAAATACTTCACATTTATGTAATCAAATTAGATCAAATTACAGGCAGAGTGTTGTAGAGTTTTGCCTGCGTCAGAGAGTTAGCTGCATCACAGCTAACTTAATCAACCGTCTGAAAACACATCACAAACTGCAGTATGACCAACGCATGAAGAGCAAGAAAAACAAAGCAATGCTTACGTGAATTATCCTACATGAACTCAGATGCCCATAAAAAGTGGGTCTGTACAATGCGTGCATCCAGCTCACAAAGACACACCGTAATCACCAATCAGTCACGTTCCATTTAGCCAGAGATATGTGTCCAATAAACATGGAGTAACAAAGAATTCAGGGAAATGGTAAACGTGATGGACAAAAGATATGTTGTTCACTCGTGCAATTGTTTTTCCAAAGTGGCAATACCTGAAGTGTTTGCAAAACGTCACAGGGGAAAAGCCACTAAGTGCTTTGCTATGAGTTTTATTCACATCCATCATGCAGGTACAATGAATGGATATTTTGGTTTCAATGAGATAATCTAAGGTCAGGTGACCTCACATTATTTGTTTGCAGAGATGTTTTAATTGACAGGACAAAACACAATTGCTTGAAAGTTTGGAATTCATTCTTTTTTCTTTTTTTGCTGATATTGATAATATAGCATTATTATCACCTTCAACATCTGCCCTGTTCGGCAGTTGTAACAAGCAGCAGAATCATGGTCTGAGTGCTTTGTTGTGCCAAACTTATTTGCTTTCCCAGGAGGAGCACTGTGGCCTTTTGATGGATGTTAGCGCTCTCTGAGTTTTTCAGGTTTTCTTTATGTTTTTCTATTTATCTTCTAGAGATGCACTGAATTTAGGTGAATACGGAGGACTGACTTTGTCTCAATGCAAAGATTTGTGCATTAGCAGGAAAGTCGCACCACGTGGATGTGAAAGCAGTGTTTATGTGACAGTGCAAAACTATAAAGAGCTGATGTGATTTGACATTGGAGGCAAGTCTTCTTCATGGACAGGTGTGCAGACACGGGCAGCTGTAGCTGAACACTGCCTGCTGCACAGTGAGTTCATTGATTTATAACTCCTCCCTCCGTCAGGAGGATGTTTAATGGCCGAACCATACAGCAGACACAAAAGCAGAATAAAAGTCTGTATCTCTGTTTTAGTGGTCAAAAACCATGGCTTATACCCAGATAGACAGTACAGGAAACACATGGTCAAACCAAAAGGTCAGGTAAGAGACTAAAATAAGTCCCACGCCCCATCCAAAAAGAAAGTAAGGAAAAACCTTACAAGGATAAAGTGAAAACAGAGGTGAAAACTGGCAGCAGGTCATAAAAAGGAAAATTAAGTTTGGCAAAATTCTGAGACAGTCTGACAATGGAACAAAAGAAAACATGGCTGCATATGTACTGGGTGGGCAACTAACTGACTGGAAACAGCCGTGGCACAAAATTGGTGTGAATAATAAAAACAGGAGGAAGCAGAACTTGCAGTAATAAAACATGGAAGCTAATTTCAAAATAAAACAGGGAATGGTTATGGAGTCCATGTGGTTTGATTGACAGATATCTGCCAGGTTACCTCTTTACTAACTACATTCACTGATCTGTAATTCTCATGCTGTCAGTGCGTTTTGTCTGCAAAAAAAAAAAATACTGGTAAGAGTTTTAACCATCTCTTCACTAAGAAAATACTAAAGCTTAGCTTAGCTTACTTCTAATCTTTGCACAAAAAGTGAGGACATTTGTGCCCCTAAACGATGCCACAATGCATCTGTGGGTTCAGCAGCAAAGTTGAGTATATGGGTTGCTTGCCAAAGCTCTGCCAATGCCAAAAAACCAACACAACCACATTGTCTGACTTTCAACAAATGTTGGTTGAAGAATGGGATAAGTGTGAAGAGTGTGAAGCTGGTGACCAGCATGAGGAGGAGGTGCCAAGGCTGTTGTGGCTGAGTATGGCACTTCCACATGCTACTGAGACCTGCTGAGTATGTACAACCTACATACTCAGAACTCTAGATGTTACCCTGTGATTTGAATCATTACATGTTCTAACTGAAAGATTCATAGACAATACACAGGCAAAGCATCCCACACCCACACCCATTAACAGCCAAATGTAGGAATTTAAGACATGTAAGAATTCAGTTTTAGGAAATTCACTAAAAAGAGTTTTAGGATTTGAGTTGCATAGCTGTCCTTTTAACTGGACACCTGAGGAAAAGCACATGCTGACCAGGGTTTTTACACAGCTGGAAACAGCTGCTTCCCGGATCACACACAGAGACACAGGTGTTCTTCAGCACCATCAGAATTAACAGCCCAGTCTGAGAGCAAAATGTCATGGAAACGCAAACAACATGACAAAATGTTGTTTGTGAACATAAAAAGATTTTTTTATGTTCACAAACAACATTTTGTCATGTTTTTTTTCATGACAGCACTAGTTTTGAAAATTTATTCTAACAGGAAGTATGCAGACCATATGTTTTTTTTAGATAAAGTATGCCATCACCATGCCAACCAAGAAAACACACCTTTAAAAGGAGTAGTAATCTGAACCACAATCTTTTTCTAAACAGCAGTTTTTATACTTAAACCTAAGCATCTCTTTCTAATATGCTAATCTCAAACAATTTGTTTTAATGCCCAACTCTAACCGATGAACACAATATGAATGAATAACTTATTAAAAACAACACAAATAAAAGGTACTTTCAGCTGCCGCCATACTTCCCAAGGGGTCGCCAAAGTGGATGTGTCTGCATGTTTGATTTAGTACAGATTTTTATACCAGATTACCTTCCTGATACTAGCTTATGACCCACTGAGGTTGAGCTTGGAGCAGCTATTAAAAACAATACAAATGGTATTTATAAATCTGTGACTTGTATGACTAAACATTTGTCTGTGGTGTGAACGGCAAAATTATTTGTTCCACCGCAGACTTCTCCAACCTCCAAATGTGAAGTTTTTTTACATTTTACAAAGTGGAAAATGTAAAAGTGTGGCCGTGACATGTCGACATGTGTGCTTCACTTGTCAAACGTGAATTAGTGATGATTGGTATAGGAATATTTGGTAAGTAGAATAACAATCTGACCCTCTTTGCTCCAGCAATATGACAGTATGATAGCATTATGTTAAAAGCATGTAGCAAACAATAAATAATTTAACAACTTAAAACAGGTCAAACCAAACAGCACATCAGGGCTGGAAAATACTGCACTTTCCTGAAGTGACCACTTGAGTCTTTGTAAAGAATGTCTTTGAAAATGAACCAATTCCTCAATGTTAAAAAACTTCACAGCATTAAAAAGTATGTTTACAGCAGTGTACAAAAATAGTTTTGGAGTCTTTAGTTTTCCCATTCATACAAACTGTATGGGTTCAAATTTTTTTAATATCTTCAAGTTAGGGGCCATCTTTGATTGACACTTGTACAGGCACAGGCAGATTTAGCTAACTGTTGTATGCTAGGCCTCACTTCTGCTAATTCAAATGACAGAACTGGACTTCTCAGTATTGTAATGAAATATCTGACAGATAATGTGGCTCCACATAATCATTATATATGACATACAGTAAATACATTGTTAAAGCATAACATGTCTCATCTTTGTGGCTCTTACTGATAAAGAAAGAACCTAAATGGAGCTCTTATTTGTCTGTCAGTGGGTTACTGCAAAAGAGTAATTTGTCTTTGTTGAAACAACACTGACTGGCTCATCTGTGATTATGTTACTGTAACTGATATTGCATTAAATAACAGTAACATTATAAAAAATATTATATAAAATAATAAGAATATATAGATTTATATAACTTTCTAAAAGGTTCACATTCAGAAGTTTTGATCCACATCAACACCAAGGCTGTTTTGTAATGTCATCAGATTTCACAATACATTTTTTTTCTTTTGAGCCATAATTCAATCCAGTGCTGATTAGATTACAATCGCCCACCTGGACCAATATTAATGTCCCCTTCTCTAGAGATTTAAATTCAAATGAGTCTTAAGAGAATTTCCTCCTAGTGTCACCCAAGAACTGTTTTTTAAGGTTACTGACAAAAAAGTGATCACAAAATATCACAAATGGACCACAGAGAGACCACAGGTACCATCAGTTGGTGGCATCTTTAAAGTTTTTCATCTGCAGAGAACCCGTTTTCATCCCTTTTGTTGACTTAGAATGGAATTAGTATGGAGATGTGTGGTGTGTGTGTGTGTGTCTAGGAGGGAGGGACGCTATGCTTTGTGGTCTGTACAAATAGATGACTCAATCTCTGCTCTTGTCCTGAGCCTCAGTGTAAATGGAACCCACCTCTCCTCTAGCTAATCACTCTGACTGGAGTTCATGACAGCCTTAAGTGCTGACTGCACCGCTGTGTTATTAAATCCAATCCACCAGTCAGGAATTATTTTAGGGTGATTACCAAATTCATTTTTATTTTCAGCTATCACTTTGTTGCATTAAAGCAGAGGCACGGTGACTTTCGGGCTCACGCAGATAAAAGGAAAGCAACATATCATTTAAGCTGACCGTGAAGGCAATGACACACACACACACACACACACACACTCCTGAAGACACACACCAAGGGTCCAATCTTATGGCCCATATTGAATTACGTCTCTCCACTCCTGTGGTGCAAACTGCTTGGCAGAGGAGGTGACACCTTGCATTTATGCTAACAGCCGAAGAGAAGAGATTGCAATTTCCTACTGATTCTCCTCTCTCACAGCAGTGGGGATCCTTTCTGCTAAACCATCCCACTAAAACGTCAGTATTCCACCATCTGTTCCCACCAGACTGCATTTTATAGCAAGTCTCAATTTAGGTAGTGCAACATGACAGAGAGATTAAATTTACAGCTGAAGGGCTAAAGTCCAGAGACACACAACTTTCCAAGTTTTTAGGATACAAACAATCTGATTCAATGATACAATGATGGATACAAATATGATTATAGAGTAACTTTTTAGTCATCCATCTATTTTTTACTGCTTTGTGGATCAAGGTCTTGCGAGCCGCAGTCTAAACACATGCCTCCGCCTG
Organism: Benitochromis conjunctus; assembly: GCA_015052645.1. Taxonomy (NCBI): domain Eukaryota; kingdom Metazoa; phylum Chordata; class Actinopteri; order Cichliformes; family Cichlidae; genus Benitochromis; species Benitochromis conjunctus. The sequence continues at coordinate 23,708 of VOQK01040453.1, forward strand.
CTCGGCCACCCCCTGGTACAACATGTTGACTGAGATAAAGTAAGCAAAGGGCCAAATAACAAATCGAACATGGTTACAGATTCACAGGATAAAATTTATTACTGACAAAATCTCCCCTAAATGCTATACGAACATTCAGACATTCAGTTGAGACTCCTCAGCACAATACTGCCTCTTTTCCCTTTATGGGAGTTGAGGTGTTAGCCTTTAAGGACACTGTGGGCTGAAATGAGAGTGGCCTTCAGCAGTCTGAGTGCTCTAAAGACAACATATGTCCAGAGGCTCTAAAGATAGAAGATAGAGGCAGCTGTTTTTGGCCACTTCAACTGCAGGCTCATTCTGTAGGTCACTACCAACACTTTGAGGCTACAGGTAAAGGTGGGAATGTATAGATCACACAGTAAATTTATAGCTTGACCTTGAAACTCAGAAAGTGTTAGAAGTCAGTTTCTTTGTCCAAGCACACAGAGGACTTTTCAAGGTCAAATCCTGGTTAGACTAAAGGATTCTGAGGGCACAGCTGGAACTTTCAGAAACTAGATCACACTCAGTGTGGCTGGAGGTGATGACGCTTTCAGAAATTCATCACTTTGTCTATCTGAGACAGGGAAAAGAAAAACATAAAAAATTCCAACTTTTAAAGTTATTATTGTAACATTTATTTTTTCAGTACATTTTAGAATAAAAACTGACCTAATGTGAAACATCAGGTTTACGTAGTGCAGCTTGCTAAAAGTGGTAAGATGACAAAATTAGAGAAAGTTCCAGGAGCTGAGGCTGATGTGATGTTCCAAAACTGCCAAGAGCTGCCAGAGGCGGCAACAATTTGGTGACCTGATCCATGAAATTAAA
>VOQK01040455.1:0-10575 GCA_015052645.1 Benitochromis conjunctus
ACATTTCTAAATCATATAGTTTTCCTTAAATAATGATATTCACTTCTCAGCTGTCTCTGCCTTAGATATTTACCTTTGATAAATGTGTCTCTGTGGTTCCTGCTGTCACTCTGATGCCCACAGATCTCCTGTGTCATATCATCTCTCATCAGTGAAATCAGGAAACTTCAGGGTCTGGAAAATAGAAACATGAGAAACTGCTGGAGCAGAACAACAACAGTCTCCAGAGGAGAGCAACTGCTCTTGGATCACATCGACCGTTGGTTTAGTCAGTTGGTGAAGGACAGAAAAACAGGAAATTTTCTGTTTTATCTCAATTCAACTGTTGCACCCCAAATAAGATCCCTGTTAAACTGTCAGAATCATTTCATGTTCACAAACACTGTTTTTATGTTTTATTAGCTAAACATTTCCAACTGTAAAACAACATATAATATAATTTAATTTACAAAATTCTGTTCCCTTTCTTTCCAGTGAAGTTGCATTTATTAGCTAAATATATAGATTTCAAGTTACATACAATCTTGTTACATTTAAATAAAATGCAAGCAATGCAAGAGATTACTGGCAGTTTAAGGAGACTGACAATAACACAAAGACAAACAGCGGTAATTATAACTATGACTATTACGTTTTTAATTATAATTTTCTTGTGATGCCTGATGTGGAATGTTCATTTTCTATTTCAAGTAAAGAAATTGATAAGTTGTTTTAAATATTTGATATTAAAACATACAAAAATTACTTTTGGGACTTTAAAGACATAAATAAAGCTTTGCAGTTTTTCACAGGAAATAAAATGAAAAGACTACGTGTGATTAAACATTTCACTTAACATGTCATTTTGGTTGATTTTTGCTTTACAGCAAACAACACAAGCACAATAAACTAACTCTGCGTGAAAAGCATTTATGATTTTATTACCGTCTTGTACTGAATTTTTTAAACGATAGATTTTCTTGAAAGAAAGCTTCATGTTATATAAATATGATTTTGATGCATACTTCACTTTATGACATCTGCGCAGATGTTGTTCTTCTAAAAGGAAGGAGCTCAGCTTAACACCTGCAGCATTTTAATATCACAGCTACTTTTCAGTCACTTGGGTTTTAGCTTTAATATGAAAATGTGAAGCCTTTAGGTTAAAAAAGAAATAAATCTCAAGTTAAGTTAATCTACATGGCTCCATGGAGGCAGGCCGTGGAGGGTCTCTTAATTCAACGACAACAGAAGGGTGAAAAGTGCGTTTGATTAGTGTATTTTTAAGTCATCCCTAATCTGTATTCAGTTTAAATAATGTAAAAAAAATATATGGTTAGATATTAAATGATATGAGGTAGGTCAGATTAGCTAGTTTGGTTAGCAAGCTGCTAAAGTTGATGGGTGGAACACCAGGAGGCAAACATGATGTTTAACACCAGTTAGTTGGACATGTGAACATGGGAGTCAGGAGATTGACTCAGTTACATGTGTTTTCCTGTGCATATTATTAATATAAAAGGGAATACAAAATACCTACTTTCCGATAACCTCAACATTCATGGCATATATTTAGGAGCAGCAGAGAAGTACATGAAGGTTGTGCAGTACATGTATGAGGATAGAGAGGCAGCGGTGAGGCGTGCAGTAAGAGTGACAGATGGCTTTGAGGTGGTGGTGGGATTACGTCAAGGCTCAACTCTGAGCTCCTTGTTTGCAATGGTGATGACAATGTTGACAGAGGCAAGAGTCTCTGTGAACTATAATATAATAATATTTGCAGATGATATTGTGATCTGTAATTAGAGTAAAGAGCAGGTAGAAGAAACAATAGGACAGGACACAACTACAGGCACACAAGGTTTAAACGAAAGTCTGGATCAACAGCTTTTATTGTGGAAGGTACTGACAGGAAGCAGCCATTCTTGCTGGGTGAACAAGTGTGTTTCCTATATTTGGCAAAAACAGAATCAAAGAAAAGGTAGCGTACTGCAATGCAAATGAAAGCCAGTTTTTATATATTTATTTTTAGCTTTGCTAATGCTATAATCTAGCAATAAATCTGCCAGCAGAAATGGTGAGGGAAAGAAAAAGTAGTGCCATAAAACCAAATACCTTTAGAGCAACACCTTCATTTGGCTGGACTGTGACAGAATATGGATATCTAAAAAGCACAGCCTTTAAAAAACTGTTAATTAAAACACAAGTTACTTAAAAATCTCACAAAATTTGCCATTGTACATGTAAGGTATAACTAGGGTCGAAGATGTATTAAAAAAAAATAAACATACATAAGTGACTCTTTAAATGCAGATATAGAAATTTTCAGTCACTGAACAAAAATGTTAAGCAAAGCCCAGCCACATTTATTAAACTCTGAGATACAATACAGGTATTTTTCTGGAGTATGATGTTCAAAGATGAAGCGTAGGGCCTGTGTAAGAATCAACATTGAAAATATAAATGAGGGAAACTTAAGAATAGCAGAGAAACAGTCTGAACAAGCATCTAAGCAAAGCCAGCTAAATCATGACTAATTGGCTGATCCTCACACCAGACATTATTTCCTTCTACGGGCCCGTAGCCTTGATTCCTTCTTCCGGTCATCTCCCCGGCTGATTCCACAGTAATAAACCGCCGAGTCGCTCCGCTTGGAACCTTGCACCACCAGTGAGCCATCGGCTGCTACAGAGACTTTACCACGGGGAACACCGTTGCCGTATTTTAGTTTGAATCTATCCATGGACCTGAGGGAGACAAGAAGCTGTGGTCCCTGCCCTGGTACTTTTCTGTACCAGCTGAGGGTGGAGGGAGCGGTCGGAGCAGTGGTGGTGGTGAGCATGGTGAAATTGGAGTTGTCCAACACAGGGCACTGCAGGGTGGCATTCTCTCCAAGCCTCACCTGGATGGTCGATGATGGATCGTCAGCGGCATGGTTCTGAAAGCCTTTAAAACAACAACATTAGAACTGTTTGATAGTACTCGTATACAGAAATGATGTGTAATATAATATGAAAAAAATACAAGCTCTAGTACAAATTCAAGACCTGCAAAGTGAGTGTTAAAAATAAGAAATTCATATGGGAAATTTTTTTTATAACATGTCATGAAATCAGAAATGTGTGGGTCCAGATTAACTGGATTAATGTTAAAGAACAAAAGAGCTCAAAAATCAAGAAATTTTAAACATATTCAAATTAAAACATCATGTGTGAATACTTTGTTGTATAGCATTATTTATGAATTCATAAATTAAAAATTTACAAAATGTCAAAATATTACCATTATCATCAAAAACTTTTTGCAAACATATAAATTCACCTGTTTTCTGTGTGTTTAGTTTGTTCGACCAAGATTTAAAACCCAAAGAAAACAGGAAAAACTTCTAAATTATATTTTACGGAAAACATTTAATAAATGTTTATTCTATCAAACCTGTAAGTCTGTAAGCCAATGAACATTTTCTCTTTTGCAGTCTAATCTTTTAATCCTTCACACGGGAAGCTTCATTTTAAGGAGAGATTTTCACCATAAAATCCCTTTAAATTGGCCTAAAGTGACAAACAGATCTTCAGCTTGTTGACAGCGTCTTCGTTAAACATCCAGCTTTAGAGTTTGTGAGTCAGTGAAGTGTGAATTTGAATTAATTAACTGACGACAGAAAAGACAGAAACCAGAACTCACCACTGAGAGCGAGCACGATCACCCAGGCTAGCAGAGACTCCATCATCAACTGACTGAGGAAGCTGCTGCTGCTGCTGTTGTTAATGAAACCAGCAGAGTGTTTCAAAACAAGACTAACGGATACACAACATATGGCTGACAGTATGTGAATGCTGGATGCTTTTCCCTGGTGTGAGCCCTTTAGTTCTCATGTATGTAAATGTGGTAACACTTTATTCATATGTTAGCTAAATTAAAACAAAAAATACAGAAAATTTCAAGACATTTCAAAGAAGGTTTTGCACTAATCAGAAGACAGTTTGGTGCTAAATATAGGGATAATGTTTTTGTCTACACTTTACTTTTGACATTTAACATAGTTAGGTCCATATATATTTGGACACTGACACAAGTTTTACCTGTCGACTGAAACATATTCCAATTATAGTTGTATAATGGACATGGACGTAATGTATTGACTCGTTGGGGGTATCCACATTCCAATTCGATGCAGGGTTTAGGAGTTTCAGCTCCCCAACATGTGCCATCCTCTTTTTAAAGGGACCAAAAGTAACTGGACAGATGACTCAAAGGGTGTTTCATGGGCAGCGGTGGGCAAATCCTTCGTAATGTCATTATCAATTAAGCAGATGAAAGGCTTGAAAGAGTTGATTTGAGGTGTGGTGCTTGCATTTGGAAGATTATATTGTGAACAGATAACATGTAGTCAAATGAGCTCTCCGTGCGGGTGAAACAAGCCATCCTTAAGCTGCAAAAACAGAAAAAAGCTCATCCAAGATATTGCTACAGTATTACAAGTGGTAAAAACACTAAAGGTTGGTTCATCCTGAGAAAGAAAGAAAGCACTGGTGGACTCAGCAACGCAAAAAGACCTGGAAGTCCATGGAAGACAACAGTGTTGGATGATCACAGAATCATTTCCATGGTGAAGATAAACCCCTTCATAACAGCCAACCAAGTGAACAACACTCTCCAGGAGGTAGGTTTATCCATATCCAAGTCTACCATAAAGAAAAGACCGCATGAAAGTAAACACAGAGGGTTCACTGCAATGTGTAAGCTCATAAGCCTCAAGAAGAGAAAGGCTAGATTTCACTTTGCTAACAAACATCTAAACAAGTCCATAAGTTCCAGAGTTGAGGCTGTCATTGCCAGCAAAGGGTTTTAACCAGCTGTACAAAAACAAAAGTAGAAAAAAGTTGTCTCTGTCCAAATATTTATGGACCTAACTGTACATGTACTGGTAATGAAGCAAATAAGTATTCATGTGTTTTTATCACATTTTTTATTTAGTAAGATGCTAGATAATTATTTAAAAAGTGCTTGTTAGTATTTAATAATGGTCTCTTGTGCAAGATTAGGGTCTTCAAACGTTTCATTTTGTTTATCTATCCCCCAGTAAAACCTTTTTACTGTGATAGAACACAGAAAAATATTTCAGACAGCTTTAAACACTTTCTGCTTCTGTCCGTATTATTCTGTTTAAGAAGCATCTCATGTAAATTGCAGCTGTCTTTACAACCTCATTTGCGAAAATGTGTAAAACTTCAATAAACAGAATGCAATGACTTGAAAATAAAAAAAAAACAACTATATTTTATTCAGAACAGAACACCGAAATATGAAATGTTTAAACTAAGAAAATGTACTATTTTAATTTTAATTATTTTGATGGCAGCAACACATTTTTAAAAAGTTGGGACAGGGCTATATTTACCTCTGTGTAGCACCCTGTCTTCTTTTAACAAGTCTGTGAACATCTCAGAACTGAGGAGACCGGTTTCTGGACTTCTGGGAAAAAAATGTTCTCCTATTCTTGCTTGATAAAGGATTCTAGCTGCTCGACAGGCCTGGGTCTTCTTTTCAGTATTTTTCATTTCATGATGTTCCAAATGTTTTCAGATGGTGAAAGGTCTGTACTGCAGGCAGGCAAGTTCAGCACCTGGGTGTTTCTACAAAGCCTCACTGTTGTACTGCAGATGTACTGTTTGGTTTTGCGTTACCTTGCTGAAATGTTTAATGCCCTCTCTGAAAAAGCCAAGGTGGGATTGCTCTGTACACCTTTCAGTACTGATCACGCTTATCCAGACGTGCAAGCTGCCAATTCTATATGCACTACTGCACCCCCCTACCAACAAAGATACATGCTTTGAACTGAGTGCTGATAACAAGCCAGATGGTCTTTTTCTCTGACTTTTTTTTTGATGGTCATTATTTTTTAAAATACAATTTTAATAGAATTTTGTTAAATGATCACACAAATTATATCGTGAATAATTACTGAACTCATGTCAGTGTTTAAGTGGGAGATTAGAGGTGTAGAGTATGTAATTTTCCAGCAGGGGGTGCTGTTGCTCTCATTCAGTCTCATCACTGCTCTGGAATCAGTCTGGGGTATGAAATCATGGGATGATGACGCCTCAAGTGGCGCACACAGTGACTGGAGACTGCCAAAAACAACTTGTTTCAAGTCTGAGGGCTTGTGCAAGGGGTTGCACAAATCATGAGTCTTTCTCTCCTCTGACACAAAGTGACAGTATTTCACTCACTGTCGCAACTCTGACATGCTGGATTCTTATGAGTTCTGTTAAACTGAACCACACCATCTCATTAGTGGTGTCTTAGTGTCAGCAGCAACACAATGCTGAACAAAATAATTAGAAGCAGAAATGAAAACTTTATGCTGTCTGCACTTTAACTAAATGCGACCAATCAGCTGCAGAGGCACAGTGCTAACACACAGCCAGCATGAAGTGTGACAACATGGACTGATACTTAACGTATGACACTGTTTTATACGGTGGCCCTGAGAGGCCAAACGCTGCAAAAGAACACAAAACAACTGCAAAAACAAAAACACTGCAAAAGCAAAAACGCTGCAAAAGCACACAAAACAACTGCAAAAGCAAAAACGCTGCAAAAGAACACAAAACAACTGCAAAAGCAAAAACGCTGCAAAAGAACACAAAACAACTGCAAAAACAGTTGTGTTCTTTTGCAGCGTTTTTGCTTTTGAAGGATGAAATTAGCTAAACTTGAAGCATGTTTATTTCTGCTGTAAAGTTTAACATCAGAGTCAGTGGAGATTAAAATGGTAGGTTTGAACTGATGCAACCATGTTTCTGACCTCCACATTTCTATTACTGGTTAAAACCGCTGACCCATCAATAAATAAAAAAAGACAAGGCTCTAGATTGATAAGACAAAATTCACATTTAGATTATCCCAGAGTACAACACTGTATATCCAGTTGGGGTACTCTCTTTACATGGAACTAGAGGGTTACTTTCCATCCATTCGCTTCCACTTATCCTTTTCAGGGTCACAGGGGGCACTGGAGCCTATCCCAGCTGTCTTGGGGCAAGAGGCAGGGTACACCTTGGACAGGCCGCCAGTCTGTCTCAGGGCTAACACACATAACTGCATGTCTTTGGACTGTGGGAGGAAGCCGGAGGACACGGGGAGAACCCACGCAAACACGGGGAGAACATGCAAACTCCACACAGAAAGACCCCGGCCTGATGGTGGAATTGAACTCAGGACCTTCTTGCTGTGAGGCAACAGTGCTAACCACTGTTCCATCGTGCTGTGGTGGGTTAAGTCAATAAAAAATATGTTTACAATCATATTATTGTAAACATATTATTTCCGGTCTTGGCTTAGTATTGCCATGCTGTGTGAGAGTGCAGTTAACCTCTGACCTCATCTGAATGCACAGCACTTCCTATGTTTGGACAGAAGACAGAGGGTCAGAGATCAGCTGGCTGTTTGCCTTCAAGCCAAAAACATCAGATCTGAAAACAGAAGAGTGTTTTCGTTCTCTGTTCTAATGTTTTCTCTGCATTATTGGGTCTTTACCTTACAATATGAAGCTCCTTGAGGAGACCACTGTTGTGATTGGCCCCATATAAATAAAAATGAAATGAATTGAATCGGTTCACAAATCTTTATACAGTGGCAAGAAAGTGATGCTGATTAAACATTTCCTGTTTTTTTTGCTGCAGCAGCAGCTTTTGAAGGTTTGAAGGAGTCATTGTCTTGTGTTGACATGTGTGTTTGCATGCGATTCATATTTTTAAAGCATTTTGGCTGATCTTGTACACATCATTTGGCTAACGTGATAGTTGCTCTTAGTTTCTTAGTTTAAATGACGACTTTTAAAAACCTGCATTCAGGGTCTCAAAATGTGAAAAACTTATGGTAATTTTAATGAGTGAATTATTGCTTTAATCAAGAAAAAAAACACACAAAAGAACACACAAAACATTTTCAGAATAATAGAAATTGTATTATTTTTTTTCGGTATGAAAACGTGCATGTTAAACTAAAGAATCCTGTATAATGAATATAATTAAATACAGTTCTAGGATTGAAACAAACCAAACCTGTTGAAAAGCAGCTGAAATTGTACAGCAACTTATTTTGTGTACAGATGTCACTCCTCATAGATGCATGCACCCACCCCTCAACCACCCAGCAATAAGTCAGCTGTGCTGATGCATCATACCGATGAACAGGAGTATTTATCATTGACAATGATGGCAGAAAGCCACTGTTTCCTGCTCACTGTTTTTCTCTGCTATTTATGGACTTGGCCCAGGACACCTTCACTATACTAACTGTTTATCTGTCAGAGCAGTTAGCATACACAGAACTAAAGGAAGAAGTCAGTGCATTATTGTTTGGACAGGAAAATGAATGTTATTTCCAGTTACATCTGAAAAAAAAAAAGCCTTTTTCTTTAAGCTGTAATGCATTTTGATTGTAAGATCTCTCTAAAGCTATCCCATCAGCAACAACATTTTTGGGTTTTCCAGCTGTGAGCAGCCGGTCCATTTACCAGAAGTCAGTGGTGTTTGGTCTTAGGGCTCTTTGCTTTCAGTAAGTCTCCTTGTTTCATCTGTTCTGCACACTCTGCCCGTAAACCTGCTGAGAAGTATTAACCACTGGCTTCTTTATTAAAACAACCTGCATGAGTTTGGCTCCACCCCTTAAAACTCTGTCCTGATGGGGTGTGGTAGGTGGGTGGCTTTAAAGGAGTGGCTAACCCTGGGTGATTCAGGGACATGGATCCCTTAAAGCTCCTGGTAGGAGTTACAGATGTTTACAGAGCTGTTTGGCTAAACCACAGAGACTGTTGGCCCTGAGCCAATCACAGTTAAGGTAGACATGGTGGGCTTTGGGGGCTGTGGTCCATGGTCTTGGGAATCAGAGGGTGGGGCTTGTGGGATCTACGTGCCAGCAGCTGGCAGGTAGTCATGAAAGCTGCTGTAGAGTAGGTTTTCTTTCTGATGCTACATGTCTTTGTCTTTCTTTTCTCTCTGTTTCTGTTTCTCCTTCCTGAGTTTCATTTCTCCGTCTGGAGCATATTTGCAGTTTGAGTTCATCCAAGTTCATCGCTGCAAGCTGGGAAAAAGAAACAGAAAGCCTCAGTGTTGGAAACACACACACACACACACACGCACACCTACACACACACACACACACACACACACACACCCTCTCTCGCTTCACATGTAACTTTCCAAGCTAGCGCTGTGTGAGTGTTAAACTCTGCTGGCTTCACTCTGATATTGTAACTTTCCTGTTAGTCGCTGCATGCTCCCTGGATTTGATAACACCGACATAGAGGAGGAGGGCGAGGTTCAGGGTGGGACGGTTCCTGGGGGTGGAGATGGTGAGGTTTGCCGTCCTCCTGTCATCGTGTGAGGGAGCCCCTCCCTGTGTCCCTGCTCAGCCTGAAGGGAAACTCCAGCTCACTTCAACCTGAGAGACTCACTGAGAGCAGCTGCTCACTCCACAGTTCCTCATCTTCGTTATAATTTTCATCACCTCCATTGCCCCCCATGGCGGCCGCCTCTAAGTCCTCCCAGAAGGTAAAGAATGTGGTGATTACCCTGCTGGCGCTCTGGTCCATCATCTCTCTCATTGTGATCGTGGTGTGGGCGACATCTCCTGACATGAAAGGCTCAGCCCAATGCCGAGCCGAGCTGCAGGAGGTCACTGAGAAGATGGAAGGGGCAAAGGTGGTGTTTAACAAGAACAAGGAAGCTCTGGAGAGGATGGTGTTGGAGGAAAGGAAGAAGGTAGACGAACAGAGAGCTGAGTACCTGGTGCTCCTGGGGCAACTCAATACCACCAATGCCACTCTGGAGGAGTGCCGGCAAGAAAACGTGAGTTCAGTCATTCAGTATACAAAATTCTTAATACAAGAGCAATGTTTAGACTGAACTGGAATGATTCTCCAGAAATGAGTCAGAAAACTGGAAAATATAGAGTTTATACTTTTTAGGGAAAAATAAATAGGTTGAGCTGAATTTTCTCTTTTGTCAGGAGATAAAAGTCTCGGTCCACTCTGTTTACATTCCTCTGGGATTATTGCATATTTCTATTTCTGAGTGGGGGTTAAGGTGTGAGGCGTCAAAGCCTGTTCTAAGATTTGTGGGACGGTTCAAAATATTTTGTACATTATTCATCATGTAATCATATATGACAAAACCTCTTACATGAAGCTCAGAATCATATTGATGGGTAAATCTTGGAAGGTTAGGATTATTCAGTGGTACTGCAGTAGCTGGTAAAAGTGTGTTTCAGTAATGAATCTCTTTAATCCACCAATTCATTTCATCATGCTATAACTGACAAACAGTAAGGTGTCATTTATTTATTTAGCATTTTAGCACCCCCTATGCTACCCATGGGTGTCATTTATGTCAGACTGATTATGTGGTTTACAAACAATGATGAAGACTTAAAACTAATATAATATAATAACAGAGTTATCAGAGCCATACAAAGCTTCCCTCCTGCTGTACCTATCTTTGCATGGTATGGTTGTTTCATTTAAATGGTATAAATATATATATATATATATATATATATATATATATATATATATATATATGATTATGT
>VOQK01040457.1:5604-16700 GCA_015052645.1 Benitochromis conjunctus
ATGAACATGTCACCGTCTTTTACTGCTTTTCTTAGCAGGAAAAAAAACTGTGACTGTAACTATGACATGATAAACTGCCACGAACAAAAGGAGGAGGGAGAAACTAATGACATACAGTCAAGTTTTCACATGTCTCTATGCAGTCTTGAGCTAAGTTCACCCCATGATTCGGTTTTATGCAGAACCACCTTTAACAGAAATAACTTGAAGTAATGGTTTTCTATACTTTATCAGTCTCTATCAGTCAAAATTCCTCCACAATGTCATTAATTTTGGAACACTCTTTTTACAGTGTTGTTTCCATTTATTGATGTTTGTGGGCATTATTTTTTTCCACAACTCTCGTTTAAGTTTCCACCACAGTCATTTCACTCGGGCTGACAGGGCCATTTCAACACATTGATTCTTTTCTTTTTCAGTCATTCTGTTGTAGATTTACGGCTGTGCTTGGGGTCATTGTGCTGTTACACGGGCCATTTTGGGCCAAGCTTTAGCTGTTAGGGTGATATTTCACTCTGCAATACTTTGGTATACAGAGGAGTTCATGGCTGACTCAATGACCGCAAGGTGCCCAAGTCCTGTGGCTGGAAAACAAGCCAAAATCATCACCCCACCATCACCAGAGTCGTATGAGGTGTTTGTTCTTATTTGGATTCTCACCAAACATGGGGCTATGCATTATTTCCACTGTCCAAAGGACATTGCTCCAGAGTTCCTGTGTTTTCTCCAGATGCAACTTTGCAAACCTAAGTCATGTTGCCATTTTTCCTGGCAGCCCTTACAAACAAGCCATACTTTTTTTCTTTTAGCACTGTGATGAACTTTAGCATTTAACATGCTAACTATCATGCTAAAGTCTGGAATGTAGCTCTTGGATTTTCCACTCCTGGGGAGGCTGTGGCATTGTGTTAACAGAGCAGCAAACTGCCAACACTTCTGCTTTCATAGAGGTGTTCACACTTGTTCATGATGAATCAAGTGCATTTAAATTGCAACACAAGGCTGCTGTTTACCCTCTAAATATCTATAGAAACTGTAAGGGTGTACTTAGACACAATACATGAAATATCTGTCATTCTTAGTGAAATTCAAACACGCTGATCATTCACAAAAGCATGTTTAAAAGTACTCGCTTGCTAAAGCACTGGAAAACTACTTTGGATCATATACATACACATATATCAGTACTGTTACAAGTATGTGCTAAGAAATCTGTACTCATCTCATTCATTTTCTGCTTTTCTCTGGACTTTCTGGCTTTCATTATTGCTTTTTTAGATTAGCGGAGACTGCGCACAATTTGCATCCCAGCGAGAGCCGAATAAGCTGCACATACCTGCATTTGGTCAGGCTTAATGGTGAAGGAGTTTCCCTATAATAAAAGAAGACAAAGACAGGAGAGACACTTAAACTTTATCTTTATCAATCTAAACTTGATGAGTTGATGATTTTTCGCCTTGATAACAAGCCATAAACAATGTGATTTAGTAGAATAAGATGATGAATTGCAGCAACACCCTAACAAAGAAAAGCTCTCTCCTAAAGAACTGTTTGTGATATCAGATGATAATCTAAACCAGGCCACTGATAACACTGTGAAAATACAGCATCAGCTTTTTAACATCTTGACACCATTACTTCACGTAGGCAAGGTCTTACAAAAGCCAGGTTCATCCTCGTGGCTTGAAGTGTCCAGCGGGAACCCTGCAATAAAGAAAAGACGCCGTCTGTTACTGTCAAATTTGTTCAAAGCGCAGCAGATGGGATTTCCTCATTTTCCCTGGAAGGGATAATAACAATAATGCAGAGATGGTGTATATCTGACATGTCCTCTAAGAAATCACTTTTAAATCAGTCGAATTACAGGCATAAATGGATACAGGAGGAAAGAGAAACAGGAATGTTGAATGTGGCTTTGAGGTTTTTCTATAATCAGATGGTTGTGTTGACTGTTGGTCAGAGGAGAACATAACAGACACTTATGGGATTTTGCAAGAAAGTTTGGCCACAAGACCTTGATCCTGTGCTGACACAGAATGCAGTATCTCCAAGAATGAAGGAAACTGAGGCAAGTTTTTCTTTTTGATTACTCAGTAAAAGCTGTGACTGTAAATGTTGCTTAAACAGGGATTAAATGCCTGAGTAGAACAGTAAAACACAATTTAAATAATACTTAAGAATATTTAATTATTAGTTAGTATTAATCTGTGGGGTTTTTTGTGCTGTCTTCCTCCCCTCCCCCTCAACTGGTCACAGTAGATAGCGCCTGATTCAGCCAGAGGGTTCTTCCTGTTAAAAGGGAGTTTTTCCTTCCCACTGTCACCAAGTGCTCCCTCACAGGGGGTCGTCTGATCTGTGGGGGTTTCTTTGTATTATTGTAGGTTGTCTTGATGCATGCTCAATCATCCAGGTAAGTAAATCCCAAAAGGTTGATTCTGTTCATCTGGACATAGTGTTTTCAGTGGGAGAAACGCTTCGTGACTCATCCAAGTGACTTCTTCAGTCTCAGCTGACTGCAGGTTTCCCCAACCTTATTCCCTTATTCTCTTTTCACGTATGTGAAGGGAAAGACCATCTCTGAATCGAGGAGGGGGCCTAAGGGTACATCTTTCGCCATCTTACAATGCTGTGATTGCAGCCATTCCCCAACTCTCTGTGAATGGTACTCATGGCCATTGATCAGTGGTTGTTGATCAATGGTCTTTGATCAATGGTCATGACACTTTGTATATTAATGATCAAGAAACTGACCTCAAAGCTCATTGTTCATTCAGTGGTGCTAGTTTCAGTTATTGTGCAAATGTACTGTTTATAAGGTTGGAAACCTGCAGTCAGCTGAGACTGAAGAAGTCAGTTGGATGAGTGACGAAGGTTTAATATCTTCTGTTTTTGTTTATTTTATTTGTGTGTTGTTGTCTTTTTAATTGTGACCTCTTATTGCATTATGTAAAAGTAACTCTGTTTTACAAAGTGCTTTACAAATTAAGTTTATTATTATTTATTATTTTGTCTCACCTGCTGATCAAAGAGAGCCCAGAACATTGGGAGGGGGATGTAGAGCACCAGAACTCGCAAAACCATCTTTATCTCCTGAATCAGACGCATCTGTAAAATAAAAACACACACACACGCACACACACGCACGCAAACACACACTGGTTAGACTACTTTTAAACAAATTCTACTATTAATAAAAGGAGTCCGCTGACGTTACCGAGTACTTCTCCTCAGCCCAGTCCAACCAGTGCCGTCTCGGTGGGTCATGTTTTGATTTGTTCCAACGATTTTTAAGTGCAAACTGTAGGGCAAAGGTAAATAATGGGAATGAAAATGGAGTGTGTACAACACAGACAGAAACCCCAAAGTGTGAAATTCATATTTTTCTTAATGATTCTTGACAATGAAAAGCAGTAAATCAATGTGCTTGAACTTCAACTCTCGGCTAAGACGAGGGAGAAGTATGGGATTACTCACCCCAATGCAATTGCAGACTTCCCAAAGGATGTTTCCCTGGGGAGGAGTTCTCTTGTATAGACTGCTGCCAGCAATGAAGACAACTGTGAATGATAGATAACGAGTCACTATGGACTTGTATGAGTGAAAATCACAGTTTGGCTTAAAAACAGCAAATGATCGCCTTGATGTCAGAACAACCAAAATAATATCGACTACCAATTAAAGGATGGTTTGTCCTCTCACAGTTGCTACTGAAGGCTTTAGGGTATTAAAACCTATCATGCTGTAAACGTGCTTCAGGCTTTTAGCACTAAAGCTCCTCCTCTGCTTCACCCTGACTGCGATCTGTCTGTGACCTCTCAAGAATTAAATCACAGTTTGTTTTCAAAGCGAGGGTTCAGTTAAGCATGAATCCCATAAGGATCAGGGGTGACGGGGACCGAGAGGCAGAGACAACTGACTGTCAGGACAAATGTGGATGGACCTTGATCAAGTGTAAGGCCGGCTCGTGAAAACGCAAGCTCAGCATGCAGATCACAGCCCGGACTAAAGCTCAGATCTCGAAATGCAACTGGCAGGTTTGAAAGATAGGTCAGTATTTTCATATTGCGGCATCGCATATCATTAGCACACATGCTGCATTTAATAACGCCTTCCTAAAAACATGGAACTGAAGAGGGACAACATGTGCGTTGAGTGCCTATTAGTGGCACTATTTTCATGCCTAAATACTGAGTTTGTGAAAAAGTTGATGAAAACATTTCAGAAACGGCAGAAGGGGCTGTGTAAAAAAAAAAAAGAAAGTGTGTTCTCATATCTCCTTGATGCCAACACCAGCACGAATCACAGTCCGAGTCTTCAACAAGTTACACTGTGGACAATGTAGGGCCCAGTTTGGAGGAGGCTCGTATTCATTTTCTTATTCCTAACCCAGAGCAAGACGAATAATCAGCTGCTCGTCAAAGTCTGAGTTTGATCCGCTCAGAATAATCAATATCTTTATAATACACACCAGTGTTCAAGTTATGAGAGATGAGACTATCATTATGTCGCTCAGGCCCTCACTGCTTTGTGGAATACCTGTGAGTGGACGATACATGTTGAGCTGTGATATACGATGGATGATATATGTTTCGCTTCCTGTCCTCTGCCAGGCTTGTTCGGCGCTGTGTGGCTGTCTTTGAATGATACACTGTGATAACTCTGTATATCCATCTCCTGCTTTGTGAGCCTCAGCAATTCTTTTTTCTTTTCAGTCTGAGCTGATCATTTTTCACGTCACAACTCAAACCGTTACTGATGTATTTTATACTATGTGTTAATGTAAAAGATAACCCGTAGGTTTAACTTGATTTTACAAAATTTGTGAATTACAAAGTTAAAGCACCTCCTTCCACAGCAGAGGTTTGTGCTATGGTTCAATAAAAAGGTCAGTTTTTCAGGGAGCTAATAATATTTACCCTCACCATTTTGGGTTTTTTTTCCCCCCAAATACTTTTGTTATCGTGCACAAACAGAAATAATGTATGCTTTCCAAAGAAAACTGTTAATTTTAGAAATGAGAAAACTTTGACGAAAACGGTGTCATCGTCTGTATACGTTAAGGTGGAAACTCACCTAAAGCCACAACCATCAGAGCTGCAGGAACCCCAAAGGCCAAAGCATAACAGTCTCCACCAAAACACTGCACATCACCTGAAGGAGTGGCGTATGTTATTCACACAGCGGAGCTCACTGGATATCATGTAACACTGTAAAACTATGACTACACGCTCACCTCTCAGTATGGGTGTAATAATAGTCGACAGGAGGCTGCCAGCGTTGATTGACATGTAGAAAATGGAGAAGAATTTCTGCCTCTCTGTGGTCTAGAAGGGATCAAAAACATAATCACTTACTATGAGTTTGACTTTGCTACAACAACTCCACATGACCACTGTCGTATTAAAGAGTATATAAGCTTTCAGATGAGTTTTCGGATATGTCCTAAACACTATTTGGACACCGATAATACCAAATAAATCTAGCACTGCAGTTTAAAGTATTCTTTTTACACAATAACAAAGTGGTTGGTGAGCAACTGTTAATTCCTACACATCACAGATAACGTCTGAGAAGTACGTGTGGCTCAGTAGCTAATGTTTGATGATGGGCAGGTAGTTCATGCTAGGCCGCGCCTCAAAAACACGTTCTATAAAAGTTATCAGATAGTTGGGATTTGTTTCTGATAACCTTGTATCCTTGGTGTACCTATAAAAATAATACATAATAATAATATAACTAAAGAAGGCTTACATGCTCCTCATCAAACTGGTCTCCTCCGAACGCTGCCACGCAGGGTTTGATCCCTCCGGTGCCCAGAGCTATGAGTATCAGACCTGACATGGACAGAGCACTGTAGGACACACAGACACGAAACACAAACAAGCTGCTGGTTCAAACTACAACGCAGTGTATATTAATAACAGTACAGTACTGAAAAGAAAAAAGAGATTTGCTGACAAATTTGTCACTGAGTGAAAACTATGGTAAAATATATGGCAATGGGAACTGTGATGGGCATCAGTTTATCAATGACATGACATTTATGGAACAAAAAAAATAACTTTATCCTGATTCAAAACCTTTGAAATCAATGCCCACATTCCTCCGTGCAATAAGGGTTATTAATTATTATAGCTCTGCAGGCTAATACACAGGAATACACCTCTTTCTCTTCTAACAGTGCTGGGCTGTGCCTGCGCAGAGTGACAGGGTTAGCTCATGACAACTCACATGTGTAATTCGGTGCTTCCCACGGTGGGAATGGCTCCAACCGACTTGACCACATGGCCGATCACATATACAATGGACAGGTAGATGATGGTCCTGTGGGGAGCGAGCTGTGATTATGAACAAGGACATTCAGGGCTTCTTCAAAATCTGCATGTGTGCTGAATGAGTCATCTCCAGTAACAGTCAACGTCAGGCAAAGCTAGCAGCTAAAAAGGCATGAAATACTGCACGCGCATAAAGTGTGCCACTGATGATCCGCCAGACACATGATGGATATATATAACATATAATAGAGGAGTAACAACTAATATATATATATATGTATATATATATATATGTTGTTGTTACCCCTCTATTATATTAGTGTATACACCTGTTTCCGCCATTGAAAATTAAAATTTTTGCTAGCGTTAAGCCAAGATTTCAAGTTACTATCTCAAACTTCTGATAAAATAACTTGAAATTTCAAGTTATGAAGTGAGAAGTTTTGAGATAAAAACCCCAATTTTTGACTTTTTAAGTGGCAGAGCAAGCCTAAAATGCATGTACATAAAATAAACACAAATTGCACAATTTATTTTTGGTATTTGCTTGAATCCACACTTTAGTGCATTTACAGCTGAGAGACTCACTTGTATTTTCCGAGCCAGGAGTCAGCAATGAAAGCTCCCAGTATGGGTGTGAAGTAGCAGAGGCCGCTGAAAGCATGGTAGACAGCAGTGGAGAGGTCCTTGTCCCATCTCAGGTAGTTGAGGAAATAGAGCGTCAGCAATGCTGTGATCACACACACACACACACACAAACAAACACGAGCAAGCATCAGCTGTGAATCAGCTCACAGGATGGAGAAGCCCAAGCCCACACCTAAACACCACAATACATCATAAGCCTTCAACATGACCTGTCATTTTCTAAAAGTATTATTGCACTCAGAATCCTTTCAATGAATCCTCCATGAATTCAACAGTACCACATGATTATATTCCATTATAAGATAGATTTGTTTAAGCTTTGCTAATCGCAGGTTAAACCATCGGATTAAATAATGTAATCCTGACACAACCTCTGTCGTTTGGTGGCTCTGTCATCACAGGCTCAACCTGCACCAAACATCAGTCAAACCCACAGTGCTTACATTTAACCTTAGAAGATCCTGACGTAAGCATTTGGGGTTTGAGTACATCACTCAGGTGAGGTAAGGCATTTTAACCTAAAGTCAAAAAGCTGTTGGCACATTTTCTTCATCAATAAGCCGACGACACAGGAGTCATTGGGAAAGTTTAACATGAACCTTGTGTGCTGCCAAGGCAAACATCACAACTCACACTGCTAACCTGCTCCACTGAAAGCAACATCTTCATTCAAAACAGACCTCCTAGCTTTCCCGAGCGCTCTACTACATCTCCTGGTCTCCCTCAGCAGACGGCATTTCCCGGCTGACTGCAGTGGTGCTAGCTTGGAGATCTTAAATTAGAGGCCGCCAGAATAAATCAAAACAACTTAGTTATGCTGATGGTGTAGCTCTTTACTCACAACAAACTTATCCAATAGTGAATGATTCAATTAAGCCATTATTTTAAAACCATTTACCTCTCTGATGTGATTTTTCTTCTTTTATTTATTAATAAAATTAATGCAGTCACTATTTCTACTAATGACTAAAACAAATGAGATATTTGGGCTCTATTTTTTAATATCCGCTCACATTTTGTAGACAGTATAATTAAATGATAAAGATGCTGTTCCGACCCTTCGCATACCCCCGAGTCTTAGGTTCACTCAGTTTGAGG
Organism: Benitochromis conjunctus; assembly: GCA_015052645.1. Classification (NCBI taxonomy): domain Eukaryota; kingdom Metazoa; phylum Chordata; class Actinopteri; order Cichliformes; family Cichlidae; genus Benitochromis; species Benitochromis conjunctus. The sequence goes on from VOQK01040457.1 coordinate 13,626, forward strand.
AAAAAGCTGAAATTGTGGACACAGTGCATCAGCTTAAAACTGCAGGATATTGCGTGGTGTGTGTTTGTGTGTGATCCGGCTGAAGTAAATCTGTCACTTGTGGAGATAAGTGAGGTCGTGTGAAGGAACAAGAGAGACCTCAGTTGTTGCCTCTCTATTATATTCCCCCATTAATACTCATAATCTGTAATGTAGCAAGCTAAAAGTACTCTGTGAATCCAGAAAACCTTGCTTTTCTGTAGGTTTTATATAGATTTGTACTGTAATATCGCCCAGGCATTTATTTGCATACCTTTCATGCCATAGTAGGAGAAGCGTTCGCAGAATTCATTCACCACTATGAAGCAGATGCTGATTGGGTAATTGGTCCCAAAAAGTTTCTAAAAGAAACAAAATGTATTAACAGAATGAAGTTCAACGCTTTTTAAAGAGCACACATTATTCTCCAACAATCACACCAAAGTAAAAGCACATCCAAAATCCACTATCTAATCTTTTTTCCCCACCTTTGTCAAATATAAACGATAATCTCTGACGGAGAAGAGGAATGTAGCTGATATAGTCTTCCTGTTAGTCGATCTCACAAGATACTGAAGTTAATCATTATGCAGAAATAGAAGTTTTATACGTTTAAAGCTATGAAAAAAAATATCCATCGCTTGAGTTCTGAGTGGATTTTTCTGCAGTGGATGTTTAATATTCAACCAAACACCTACATGTATGGGATGTTTTTATTAACAATGATCTGCAACTTTCTGCTGTTGCTTGAGTGCATTTTGACAATTTAGACCATCTGTCAGATCATATCATTGACATCAGCTGGAGCCCTGGTATGTAAAGGTGTATGATTAAGGTACTTAAAGCTCTATACACACTGCCTACAAGCAGTAAAACACTTTGCACAACAGCCTTTTATTGGTAATGATGTGCTCACCGATCTGGAACTGGATGAAATTAATGTGAGGTCAGTGTTTTAATCATCATCATCATCATCATCATAGGTTCATGGCCTCACTCAGTGAGCTTTAGGCAGTCAGTGAGTCACAGTCACTCCAGTATATACAAGCAGATAAACAGTTAGACTGGTGCGTCCCTACTTGGTAATGTTTCTTTTTTTCTTTTTTTAATTGCTAAGATTTAATTAAGGGCTTGTTTACCAAATGTACAACAAACATATTTACTCCCATGTCTGGTTTCGTGTCATTTTATTTCAATTCATCGAAGCATCTAAAACATGAAAGTCAGAAAAACAGAGTGCATTCAATTTGCCTGTGATATATCATTTTACCTCACTGTATCAACAGTTTTCTATAACTGAGGAAAATCAAAGCGTGGTCCATATTCTGCATGATACCCCTAGAGATGAAATATATCTGCACGGCAAGCATATTAAAAGTGATCCTTTTACAGATTTGCTATCTCCAAAAACATAATCGCTCAGGCTACATGTGGCACCAGCTTTCTCCAAGCAGCAGTTAGAGTGGGCTTACTTTTAGAGGGGAGGGAGTGCCTGTTGCATCATCTTACCAATAATAATTTAGCGTAGCGGAGAGAGAGAGAGCTTGGTCTCAAAGCAGAATTCCCTCTCTCTCCTTAGCCCACTTCTGCATGCTTCACATACACGTCAAAAACACATCTTTGCGTGTTTTATTTCCACACACGTCCCAAGCACCGTCTGCTCCCATGTGTCCCCACGTTCCAACCCGCGGGCAACTTCTCTTTTTTTCTTGTTTTCTTTTCTTTCACTGCGCATCTTTGCGTAGTGAAAATCAGAGACGCACAACAAAACTAACTGAGCAACTCAGCGCATGATCCGCAAAACATCGCAAAACAGCACGTTTACCTTTCCCATGTTGTCTTATTAGATGCGAGAGTTTGAGATCTTTACGGCAGCACCGGGAGCTCCTGACTGTCATCCAAGTCCGTCCCACTCTGTTCCGCTCTCTGAAGACACAGATGCAAAAAACCTCACACTTACGCTCTTAAAGCACACTTAAAGTTAATATTCCACCACAGAAAACTGGACTTGTTACCTCAGGAAATCCAGCGAGCCTCCGGACTTCGGTCTTTTGTGAAATATTAAAAAGGCAGTAGCAGATGAGTGTTTATATATGCGTATATTTACAACGCATTTCACTCCCTTTTTGGGGAGGGGGGAGGTCCGCAAGTTGCAGTGAAGCGGGATCTACTTGTACAATAGAGTCGTTGTTGCGCTCAGCCGCAGACCTGACTGTGGGATGGAGGGGCAAAGTTTTCTGGATGTGCGGGTCAAAGCACATATCTCTGGTTGGATGACTTCGAGTGTATCATTTATTTCTTTTTTATTCACCCTGAGTAATATTAGGTGGTGGTGGTGGACGTGTGTCTATGCGTGTGTCCCAAGTACTCGTGTTAGTTAGTTGCTGTTTGAGGGCTGGGTTTTAGGGTTAGGCTTAGACATTTAATGATAGTAAAGGTAAACCTATAAGTCTAGAGAATACACGATGTAAATGTAATTGCAGTTGTTTCATCCCCGATAATGGAGTCCCCCACAAAGGTGTGTGTGTGTGTGTACTTGTATTACTCATATTGTGGGGACATGCGTCTTTTACACATACATACTTTTACACTGTCACACTGTGGGGACCTGTATCCCATTTGGGGGCAAAAAGGATGTCCCCATAGTGTAAAACATTAGATGTTAGTGAACTTTGTATAGTGGTGTATTTTTGTATTTGTATAATATATGAATGTGGGCTATGTCAGTAATGTCTTCTGAGGTGATAGAAATGCTGCTGCCGCGTGTGTGTGTGGTGTTAATGTGGGCTAATGGTCACCACCACCATAAGCTGTTTTTTTGTAATCTTCACAATTGTTTGAGTCTGCTAAATTTAAACATGAGCAAGACAGGAAAAGATTATAAAATGGTCTCAAGATGCCAGGGTTGGAGTTCACTTCCATTTTTATTAAAAGATTAAATAAAATAACAAATGAATACTTAAGAAATCTGCTTGGATTTTCAGAACACGCACACGATTTTAAAAATCACAGTAACAGAAATAGCTGTTAAAATTTTTGCAATGCCATTGTATGAAA
>VOQK01040462.1:0-12890 GCA_015052645.1 Benitochromis conjunctus
ATAAGTCTATCAGTCCGTTTGACATGAATTCAAATGTATTTGATGGTTCTTCTGTAATTATTTAAAGGTTGAACTCAGTCACTAATTTCTTTGTTTGCTCATGAACGCTCTGACCCGTCCGTTTTACAGTTTTACATTTATTTTTGGAAAATGAGTAAGAAACTTTGATTTCTGTGCTTCTACTCAGCAAAGAGGGATTGAAAAAGAAATTCACGCCTTGGTTATTAATATTTCACTTGTGTGAGTTCATTTATTCAATGGATTATTTATGACTTTTTTAATTTTGACAGCTGTGATCGTAGTGATGTCACACTGTGATGTCACAAACTGCAAACAGAAAACAAAAATCGTAACATTCGTCACAGTTTCTGTAAAATTTTCTGTCCATAAGCATCTGTGCAAAGACAAACAGCCTGTACTCTTCTCTGTCTGCAGTATTACCGAGTCGTAGTACTGCAGTACTACGTGTACAGATGCTGGAGGACCAGAGTGTCCTCAGAGTACCCCCCTCCACTTAAGAGAGATGCTGCTGCTGGTTGAGCTGATGGAGCACTTTATACCATTCAACCATCCCGCTGAGTCAGCAGCTTCCCAGAGACAGAGAGGAGGGTGAAGGAAGGTGAAAGAGAGGAGGAGGAGGAGGAGGAGGAGGAGGAGATGAAAGAGCAGCAAGAGAGAGAGAGAGAGAGAGAGATGTGGAGGAGATGATAGAGGAGAGGGGAGTATGGAGGTGAAGGCACAAGAGTGAAGACCAATGAGATGGAAGATGACGTCATGGCGGGTTATCAGCGCACACATCGAGCTCTCGCCTCGTTTCATGGACAGAGAGCTCGCGTACGAGGAGGAAGGTGCAGAAACACGATGGCCATTAAAAATTCAAAATGAAATCTGAAATCTGAGGAAAGAGAAACTCACTTTCCTTTGGCCCGACTCACTGCTCCCAGCATGCACTGGGCTGATGACGCGCTCATTTTTATAAGTGTAAGGACCAAAGTCCTGCACTCTTCACGCCCAGCTTCAGAGATGTTTGCAGCACATTTCACCACAGCGATGACCTCACAGCAGATTTTCCATCTCGTTTGGATCCGATATGGAGCGAGCCTCCGGACGTTCTGCTCATTGCAGAACATCTGCATCCAGATGTTTCTGATATTTAATAAAACTGTGTTTCACAGCTGAATGTTTCCGCTTTACGGACTTTATTATACAGTATATCCGAGTGGAGCCCATTAAATCTGCAGATTTCTGACTGCAGTTTGGTGCACAGAACATGCCAGTCAGAGTAAAATGTCCTGGTTTTTGAATGGAGTTTGGTGTAAAGTGCTGCAGCTGCTGCATCAGTGGCAGGGTTCAGGTGAAGCAGAAACTCCATCGAAGCTCCGGGAGGTCTGCTCCCCCGCCCCCCGACTGTACACTTCATCTCAGAATATACTCCTTTAAAGAAGTGAGTGTCCTGAGCTCAAACTCTGGTAACCAAATTTAAAAGCTCCTGATCAGAAATAATCAAAAAAAGGATCTTTTAAATTCAAACTCGCTCCACTCAGTCTGAACCAAACAGCCATTTCTCTTCATCCCCGTCACGCTCTACATATTTATTTACATTCATTCGGCCCTCGATTCATCTTTCTTTATGGTCAAATGCTCTGGCAGCGCCGTTCATCTGGTATCCAGACCAATAAAGCAAACTGAAGTGAAAGGAGAGCAGGAAGAGGAGATTAAGACAGAAAGATTTCCATTTGGAAGATGAACACAGATGGAGGGAGCAGAGCAGCGAGGGAGGAGGTGAGCGATGTGACGGGGGACAAAATCTTAATGTCCAATTAGTCTGGACTGATTAACATTTCTAACAGAGACAGTCAGAGCCCACTTTTTTAGGTACACCTGTAAAATCCCACACAGATCAAACTGTACAACCTTTATACTGAAACTATGTGCTCGTTTCTCGTTCCTGTGCAGGGCGTTCACGTGAAACGTATTTCTAATTATGAGCAGGTTATCGCTAAAGCTCCACCCACCAGCTTATCAAACCATCAACCTGAGAGGGGCAGCCAGTCGGAGTAAGGTGGTTTAAAGAGTGTGTCATTAAAATGATTTAATCATAGGCTCATTTTGACCCGCGAAGACGCTCAGGTCAAGAATTTAAAAAAACTAAAAAAATCAGAATTTGTTTCTGAGGTGTTAGCTTCAAGCCTTTCACATAAACACGACATCTGATGAGTTCAGACATTTCAGTGTGTTTCAGTAAACCATCAAAGTTTCCGGGTTTTAAATAGGACACAGAGTCTCAGAGGGGATTAATAAATAAAGGTTAAATGAAATATGTACCTGTAGGTTTGTGTGGACACACATGTACGTGGACACACATGTACGCACACACACAGACACGCACAGGCGCACGCACAGCGCTGTTTAACACCTTCATTCAGAGCAGGAAACTCAGTGAAGCAAATGAGGAGTCCAACTGTGCGCTTCACCATCATCAGAATCCAAACCACGAGTCCGAGAGAAGGGACAGAACAGCCTCAGAGAGAGCTCAACAGCAACAATAACCTCACATCACTGAGGATGTGAATGCCCTCCATCTCTATCAGCATTGTGTGTGTGTGTGTGTACCTTTGCCACAGGTAGTGATGTGCTGCTGTCCTCTCTCCTCCTCTCTGGCGCTTCCACCTACACAAACATGCAGATCAGAGCTAAGTCAGGTCCATCCACAGAGGAAGACTACAGAAGAATGTGGAGGCATGAAGGTTCACCACAACTACACGGTGCTCTCAGTGCTCTCCCAGCGGAAGGCCGAGGTAAGATTTCACCAGGTAAGAGTCTGATGCAGTTCATTCATGTGATGCAGACAGAAGGAACTCTTTTTATTTCCTCTCGTAGCTCGGCCATCACTGCAGAATCGCTTTCCCAGCGATGGGGTTATATTTGCTGGCGGATGAACAAACACTGGAAGTGGCTGATTTATGCGTTCAGGCATAAAACACCTACAACCCTTGGACCTACCAGTCTGAACCAAAAACCAGAAGATCTGGGTCCACGTTAGTCACCTGCTCAGCCAGGTGAGCAGGTGACTAACCTGCCAAAGGTTAGTGCAGGGGTCAGGGTTAGAGCTCAAAGTTTGGACTTACCACCAGAGGCTTTCGGATGCCCAGGCGGACCGCACCAGGTGGAGCAGACTTGAGAACCTCCACAGCCTCAGCCAGACTGAGCATGTCCAGCTGGGTGCGGTTGACCGACACGAGCTGGTCTCCAGGAAGCAAACCGCCATGACGCTCCGCTGAACCACCAGGTACCAAAGACCGGATCACCATCACACATCGGCCGGGGTCCAGCGGGTCCTGAGAGCCGGAGAGGAAAAACGTTAAGCCAGAGAGCCCTGCTCAAGTGTCAAAGTTCACCTCCTGAAGTCTGACGCTGCAGTCAGGAGAAAAAGCAGATGGGACGACGCCATCGCCCCCCAGCGAGGGTCGATCTATCATATTAATCATATAAAATGGAAAATGGAAAGCCCCTCCCCTGGAATAATTACACCTGAAATGACCTCGTGTTTGAGTGATCTACACCTGCATGCTAATTTTACAAAAAAGGTTTAAAAACAACACAATTTGATTTTTTTATTATTAATAATAAAAAGATAATTTCCCCGGTGGTCCACGCCCCATAGTTTGAGAAACACTGTGAATGAACAGGTGGAGATAACATTAATAATTCGTAATAATAATCAATGATCAGGAGGAACCGCCTGAAACACATGAAGATGGACCAGCTAACTTTCGTCCGGTGGGCACACCAACATTAAGGAACCTGGGAGATCGGAACTTTGTGGTTTGGAATGTTGAAAACATCCATCTTTCCAAACCAAAAACAACACAAAGACAGAAATGCTCACATTTTCAGAGCTTTAAAAGAAACCACAAAAGGTGGCGAGTCCACCTTTTGTGTCCATGTTTGGTAAACTGAGGCCATAAGAAGCAGCTCCAGTCTGTGGAGCGTTACTGACACGCTAGGGGGCAGATTGAGGAGGCTCTGAGCCACCTTCCATTCATCGACTCTTATTCAGCTTCACCTTCCTTCTCTTCTGTCTGTCCTGATGAAGGTGTTCACGCATTAATAAAATTCAGGAACCAGTGAATGAGTTTCATTTCAACAAGTTTAAAACCGAGAGCCTTGTCCACCGACTCTCAGCCCAACATGACTGGTCCCAGATCAGCTGAGCTCATATTTCACTGAGGGCACACAGAGTCGAGGGAAGCGGGACAACAGCCATCACAGATCATCCTGTCTGTTTCATCACTGTCACAGGGAAGAGAGAGGAAGACACATCGCCATCATCATCACCACCACCGCAGAGGACAGGCAGGGGGAGCCAGAGACCAGAGAAATAATAGCAAACACATTTACACAAACAGAGGTGAGAAAGACGAGGCTAAGGATGTTCAGCGACTGATGTCGACGACACCACAAGAGTCTGCGGACGTTAAAACCAGACTGAACTCATTCAAAGACCGTCGGGAGCAGCACGAATGTCTTCTCAGGACATCCGACCTTTCTTTGCTCAAGGAGCAAAGATGAGGCAAAGAAAATAACTAAGAAATTAAAACTCAGGGTCACGTGGGGGGGGGTTAAGAGGTAGGATACACCTAGACAGTCTGTCGCATACACGCAGATGGGACAAAAAAATCTGCCATCATGCTGAAAATCTGTTTTTGTTTCTCTGACTCTAAATGTCATGTAATATAGGCCGTTTGGGCAGAGTGTCTGCACTCTGAGAGAATTAATCTGAGCGTTTTTTTGTGACGGCAGTAAATGAGCAGCTTTTATCCTGCTCGTGTTATTAGTCATGTGCTGTGAAAAAAGATTTTCCTTTTCTAAAATTAACCCTCAAACCTTAAACAAAGCTGCGTGCTGTACAGATATCTAAGAAATTCAGGCTTTGCTGCACGTTTACTGACACAACTCTGAGCTTATTGTTTTCTTTAAGTTCTTTCATCTTATAATCAGATAAAAACTTCTGGTGCACAGCGTGCTGCACATCTCCATAGGTCTGCCAGTAAGAAATAAGAAGCATGTTAAACATTTTCTTTATTTGACCTGTAATTTGTCTCAGGACACTCGTTTTCTCCTCAGACTCATGAACACTTCACCCACAGCGAGTGACGCGACTAATTAAATACACGTTCGCCCGTCTAAAGTGTGACAGAACAAGTGGTCTGCAGGCTATTACTTCCTACTCCGAGGTGCCGCTCTCTGCTCAGAGTTTTTAAACCAGAGTGACTGTGAGGCTGGCCAAACCCACAGTCCCCAAGAGCCTCCCGCGCCGCTCTCAAACCCTCTCCTGGTGCAAGCGGATGTGCGCGGCGTGAATTCCCCGGTGTCGAACCCCGGGCATCGCCCGCGCTGCAGTACAAGCTGCCGTGCCAAGTTTGAGGCTGCCAGAACAAAGCCAGCTGTATTTTTAGACTGAACAACATGGCTACAGGTGGTGAGGAGTCAGAACTCACGTCCTCCACTCCTACAAGATCCTCCGGAAAAAGAAAGGCCGCCACAGTCAAGAAGTGGAGGAATCAGAAAAACGTAGGAGGGGCTGGAAAAAAGAAATTAGAAGCGTTTCTGCCAGGAGTAGTGAAATGTTTCACACACAGAACAACGAGCAGGGTTTGGGTGTTTTTGGATATGTAGGTTGCAGGGCGTCTGCACAAAGTTAGACTTTTGAAGACCTTCGCGATGCCACAGAGAATCAAACTCAGGAGGTTTATTCACAGAAATAAACGCGAGCCCAAATATTTTAGGAGCTCTCACTCAACCTTACATTTGGTGATTTGAAGAACATATTTCAGGACCTTTCAGCGCCTCTCGTGTTTGATCATATTTCTGACTTTAGAGAACTTAATCGATACTCGCCCGAAACATTTGGACGCCCCACGTTCTCTTACTTTAACGTGGGCTTCGTTGGAAAACTGGCAGAAACCTGAACGCAGCGCTCGTCCATCACCCAACAGTGCTTCACAGGCACATAGAGACTCATCTTTTATCAGCAGAAACATTAATTACAATTAGGACAGATTCCTCTTTGGATTCTTCAAACAAAACGTCCGTTTGGAAACTTGAGTGTGGCGGCTTGAAATAAAAGACGTGGAGCCTCACGAATCAGAAGAACCATGTCCTGCACGGACTCCATGATCTTATTACTCAAACAAAGATATGTTCTCTTAAACATGATGAGACCCATGTTTTGTGTTACTGTTTGAATAAATATAATATATTAAGAATAATCACATTAGAAAGCTGTGTGAGTGCTGCAGCTGTGAAAGCGTTTCTGTGTCCAGCCCGTTGCTGCCTTTCCTGTTCACCGGGCTAGAGCAGCAGGTCCCAGCCTGGAGGTCGCAGTACTTCACCGCCCTGCGGCTTGTGCTGCGGTGGTTTGTGTGTGAAGGCCGTGGAGTGCTCACATGAAGTGGGACTGGCACAAGCCGTCACAGGGTTTGTCTCGTGCTCCGGTGGGAGGAGCCAGAGGGCTTAATGACAGCAGGAAGAGAGCGTTTAAAACCTGTTGTTAGAGGAAACTCGAACTCCGTCAGTCGGTTTTAAAGCTCAGCCGTGCTGAGTGCTTCCATACATGTCTGGCTGCAAACAGGCAAGACTCGCTTTGAGAAGTGTTTTTCTAAAAGCTGACAATGGAGCAAAGGCAAAGTTCTTCATGTGATGAACGCTGTGGCGGTTTTGATTTTTCTCGTATCCTGTAACCTCCAGCGCGTCTGCGATCCGGCCGTGGCATAAGGATAAAGAATCATACTGTGCCCTCACACCGATGGGTTCAGACCCGAACTGAGCTCCTTCAGTTTTTGGAGAACACGTTCATATCTGTGCCACGAAGCTGCTCGCTCTATTTCAGAGGAAACTATGAGCCAGAGTCCAGACAGACAGCAGCTCTCCTCTTATTGCCTGCGGCCATCTTTCACTCTGCTCTGACAGGCGAGAGTCGGTAACAGGAAACAGTTTGGCAGGAACACCGGGCCGACGTGCCTTGGGCGAGAGATACAGAGAGCGGAGAGTAGAGAGAGGGTGAAGATTTGTGAGGAAGTTGATTTGTTTTATTTTGTTAAATATGATGCAGATCGGCTTCACTCTGATTCTTCGTTCTTACTGCAGATGTTTTTAAATCATATTAAAGTCAAACAGGAGAGAAACCGAAGTAACACGATGAGTCTGAGACTTCGTTCATCCTCAGGTCCGGGAAAGCCCCGGTTGAACTCCGTCCTGTGGACCTACGAGCTCCGTGACCCTGAGGAGAACCAGAGGCAGACAGAGCACAACGAGGACACGTCACAGAGATGTGATCGGGCCCAAACAAAACGACCTCTTAGGCCACCCTTTTATTTTTAAACCATCAGACAGTTTTACAGGCACGTTGTTACCATTTGTGCTGTAGAACAAATTCACTGGAGAAATCCTTAGTGATGCACAAAAACATTTTCCTCCACAACTTCACACGCTTTCACAATTTTGGGCCCACGGAGCATGCTCAGTAGCCTCCTGCTTGGCCTGTAGAGCTGCTAACGTCCAGATTCACGAGAATTCGGACCAAATTCTACTCTCATGTTCCCGACAGCGAGGCAGTTATGTTCATCATTTTACAGCAAAGACAGTGTGGAAGTTTCACTCTGCACAAACGCTGCAGGAGGAACCACGGCAACAAAACCCTGCAAACATCTGCAGGACAAGGACCAACATCAGCTGGAAACACGAGTGGATCCCACCGTGTAGCTAACACACACACACACACCTCATAAACACGGTCATTTTCACCACACGCACATCCTCTCACACTCACACACTCACACACGCACGCACTTGTTTTCATATCTTAGTGAGGACATCTAATTGACATAATGCTTTCTCTAACCGCATACCCTAACCATCAAAATGAATGCCCTGAGCCTAAACCAAAACCTAACCTAACTGTAACCCCAATAAGGGCTGTTGGTCCCCACAAGCATAGTAACATGTCAATTTTTGGTCCTCACAATAATATCTAAACATGATACACTCACACTCTCACACACACACACACACACACACGACACACACACGCCTCCTGGGCAGATCCTGTGTGTGCAGGCTGACATGATGCGGACCAACTGGGAGTTAAGCTGGAGCTCACTCCACTGCCTCAGCTGGGTCTGACAGAGGAGGAGGAGGAGGCCGAGGTCTTGGAGGTGAAGCTGTGCCTAAAGATAAAGCACTGAAGCAGGTTGGAGAAGATAAAGACAGCAGACACACCAGAGTTTCCCCAAATTTACTCCGGAGACAGCGATGAATCTAAAACCTCTGAGATGAGCTTCACTTTAAAACATTTCAATGGTCACGTTCTCCTTAAACAACGTTTTCAGTGGGACGTCAGCCGCTAAAGTTCAACGCTAAAGTTACTACTGACTTCACACGAACAGCCGCAGGGAAGTCATCGACCTGCATTCTACCAGAGCGACGTGAAACTGGAAACGAGCAGCGCGAAACCTGAGGAAATGCCAGCAGCTGGACGGCAGCAAAACTTTCAAAATAAAAGGCTTAGAAGAAAGACGGATGTGCACACAGATGCCTGTGAGGTGAAACCTTTTCAGACTTTAGGGGGCCAGTCTGAAGTGGCCTCCTGGCCCGTACGATCGGCTGTCAGAGCTCTTACCTGGTAGTCGAGGATGCTGAAGCCGAGGCCTTTATCTCGTTCTTTCTGCAGCTCCAAAACTTGAATGTCCGGAGACCACAGAGCCAGCTCTCCGTCCTCATCCTCATCCTCCTCTTCTTCTTCCTCGTCCTCTTCCTGGCTGTAGTGGGTCTGCTCCTCCTTCAGCAGCACCTCTACAGGTGAGACCTGCTCCTGACACAGAAACATTCAAAGAGCAGTTAGAGCACACTCAGTGAGGACATGTTTCAGGCTGTTCACACGTAATAAGTGATAAATGGGCTGGTCCTTAACTATCTCCTACTCTACCTGAGCACTCAAAGTGCTACGTACAACACTCTCTGTTCACACTCTGATGAATGCCCAAGGACACGTTGGACCTGCTCTGCGTCTTGAGCTGTAACCCTGAGCAGAAGAAGGTGACGAGCCCGGCGCTGAGGTCTGTCCTGAAGTAAACCCTCATATTCTCCAAGTGATTGCTCTGCGTGCCGTCCAAAACATGAACTATAACTAACTGAACACCCTGCCGTGTCAGTCAGGAGCCTTCCTGTTAGCGTGTTTAATGAGTCACTAGTACCTAGCAACAAATGAGTCACCACCAAATCACAGGTAATTTGTGGGTTAAAGGTAAAATCAGCAGTTTAGGAAGCTAATGCTGCTAGCTCAGGTATTAGAGGCCAGGTGCCCAATTGTTTCATTGAACACTTCCTGTCATGGAGAACAAGTCTTTTAAGAAATGTTCAGGAGTGAACTCAGGACGGAGCACTCCGATTTAATTTGTTCTCCACAGAGCGACAGCAGGAAGTGAACCTGTTCACATAACAAATACAGCACACAAGGGTTTGTGATCCTTCCTGTAACTGTCCTCTTTAGGAGGTAGAGCAGGAAGGTTGGTGATTCGATCCCTGGCTGCTCCGGTCTGCATGCCAAACATCCTTGGACAAGATATCAATTCTAAGTTTCTCTCTGATGCATCCATCGGAGTGTGAATGGTAGATAGAAAGCACTTAAGCATTTAAAAAAAAAAGTGCTTGTGTGTGTGATGGCAGAGGTTACCTGTCTGCCGCTGCTGTCATCTCTCAGGAGCGTCTGACTGCAGAGCATCGATGACAGCTTCATCTCAATCTGACAGACAGCAGAGGGTTACTCTCAGAGCTCCGGCAGCATTTCAGACCAAATAATGATGCTTTTTTTTAATCTTTACAGTCATAACTACTTATAAAGTAGTTGTTACTCCAAATGCCATCCCACGGCACCACAAATAGCCCTGTTCTCACCTCCTCCACACCCCGCTGCGACTGTGTGGCCGGTCCTGCCTTCGGTTCTAGTCGTAGTGCTGGTTCTGGTTCAGTTTCGGATTCTGGTTCCAGGTCTGCGATTGGGTGTCGGCAGCAGACGAGAGTGAACGGAGGAGGCACCTCTTTGAGGAACGACACCACTTCTCTGCGAGACTTTCCGTACAGCTGAACGTCGTTCACCTGCACAGGAACAAAACACAATTACATCATCAGTTACACAGCTGCAGTCTGTCTGATGTCCAGCAGGGGGCGACGCTGATGGTACGGAAGTCTGTGAGACAGTGAAAACTCCTTCTGATGAGTTTCAGCTTGTAATCTGACCTCCAGCAGCTCATCCTCGGGTCTCAGGACTCCGTGTCTGTCGACGGGTCCTCCAGGCACCACTGACGAGATGTAGTGATGGCCATCAAACGAGTCCAACTCGACCCCGAGACGCAGAGTGTGGACGGGGAGCAGCTTCGACGACTTCTGCAGCTCTTCATCATCTTCAATGACGGGATCCAAATTCACCAACTGATAACACACACAAACAATGAGTGAGTTCTGGATCTCAGCAACACTGAATTTGTGTGAAGCTTTTAATCATTTTGAATGTCTCGTCTCACCAGGACTTGATAATTCGGTCCAAGAGCCTGCTCCCACTTAGCCCTCAGTTCTGCCTCTGTGGTTGCACATACACACACTTAAAACAGCTGTTTTCTCATCAGCTACAAAAAGTGTTAAAGTGCTGCAAACAAATAGTACAGTGTGAGAGTACTGTAGTACTTCGGCAGGAGAACACTGTGACGGTTTCAGAGTCAGAGCTCAGCGGACAGCTGAGAGGGAATCGGTCATTATGCTGTTTGAACAGACCGTTTAGACTCCTCTATCAGCTGATGCAGAGGTCGTCCAATGACAGTAGTTGGGGCAAATGGATGTGGGTGGTTATTGGATCCAGACCACCCTCTGCCCTCTGACACAGGAAGTCTTTACCACATCATTTAAGTGATATGGATGGATGAGTGGATGGATGAATTGGCAGAGGGACGGGTGGGCGGATGGAGGGATGGGTGGATGGCTGGATGAAATGGAAGATAGATGGATGGGTTGGTAGACAGATGGACGAATGAACGGACAGATGGATGAATTGGTAGATGGGCGGGCGGGCGACCCGATATGAGCATGACCCATGCAATGAGCATGTGCGAGCTAGTTATGTGTGTGACCTTTCATGGACACGCTGAACCAACTCGTCGTGCAGCTCATTGGAATTCCCTGCGTAAATAATATGTAAAGTAAGCAGCTGAGCGTCATACAGCAATGACAGTCGCAGCAGATTACAGAGTGCCAGCAGCTGATTTCTGGGAAGATGGCACCGCTGCTGAGCAGCACAAAAACACCTCCACGTTCCCACCAATCCGCTCACATGTTGAGGCACTCTGAGGCAGCTCTGGCAGCCCTACAACAACAGCCTCTGATTAAATTAGCATTGCTAACCCCGGCCTTCACACAGCAATTAATCTGCGGCGTTTGGCTGAATAAACGGGGCAATACATCGCTGCAAGGCTGTCAGACAGCTCGGACACTTTACATCTGTCGGCCGGGAGCAGCCAAGCGGCGTGCTAAGTGTTAGCGTGGCGTTTTGGCCACTTAGCAAAGCTAATGAGGAATAAAAAGAGAGGAAATAATTCAGTGAGGAGAGCTGTGAGAGGCCTACATCACACGTCTTTAGAGGCTTTCAGAGAGAAGGCTTTTAACCGCCTGATCAGCATCATTAAACACACTTACCTCTTATTTATTCATAATAAATATCAAGTATTAAAGACGTCATCTGTCAGCGATAATGAAGAAAGGAGCTGAACTGAGGTTTTCAGTTACAAACATAACAATTCCAACACAGTGTTTCAGTGACTCTGACTGAAGCAGAAGTAGACTCTAAACACACCTGAATGCTGTGCCTAGAGTTTAAAGAAACATGAACTGATGCCTTCATCTGTGTAAGAGAGAAGAAGAAGAAGAAGAACAGGATGAAGAAGAGAAAGAAAAATTCAGAAATGAGGATGAAGACAGAGCGAAGAGGGAAATGGAGAAGGAACAAAAAAGTCAGGACTGGGATGAAGAAGTCAAAGAGAAACAAAAGAGGAAAGAGGTAAAGTTCACTAGCGGAGATTCTTGTGATACCATAGAGGAGGAGGAGCTTATGGATGACGTCCGTGAGCAGCTGACGCTGAATGAACCTTTATTTATAAGAGTGTGATCCAAAGAGTAGGACGGTGCTCAGAGAAAAATCAGAGAAATCCAGACTTCCTGTAACTCCTGAAACGAGCCTCTGTTATCAGGTTTAAGATCAGGTATGGTTTGGATGGAGGAAGTTTTCCCATTGGCCGCTATGAGCGAAAATTTCTCGAGGTACTGCGCTGTGTAACAGGACATGAAGCTTTGCCTGAGTGTGCACCATCAGATCCTCTCACACGCAGGTCTCAGATCTGAGCAGATAACTCCACGCTGAGGCATCTCGGTCCAGATCAAACCGAACCACGCTGCCATTCCTTTCTGGATCTTCCATCCACCCAAAGCCACGTAAAATGCAAACAGACGTGAAGTGTTAATAATATGAATCTCCACCTGGAGGAAGGTGATGATGAAGTAGGTCTGTCAGGCAAAGGTTGTCTTACACGAAGTCTGTTCTTATGCACTTTCACCACCAGCATTCCTTTCTTCAGCTGTCATTATATAAAACTGCCCCCCCACCGGTCCTTTACCCCCCGAGGTTTGGGTCATGACAGACCAGAGACGTTTGTCCCTGAAGATCACAAAAACCTGCTGCTTCATGACAAGAGCAACGACGTGTGTGTGTGTGTGTCTGTCTCACCCCTGCTTAGCTGTGCTGAGTTTAGGTGTTTTGGTTCCTGCTTCATCATCGTGGATCCAAGCCC
>VOQK01040468.1:0-12361 GCA_015052645.1 Benitochromis conjunctus
TTATTAGAGATAGGTTGATCATATTTAGGATTGAATCATTAATTAATGGCAGGACTTCTTTGAGCAGTCTTGTAGGAATGGGGTCTAAAAGACACGTTGATGGTTTGGAGGAAGTAATTACTGAAGTTAACTCAGAAAGATCAATTGGAGAAAAAGACTCTAAATGAATATCAACGGTACTTAAAGTAGCTGTAGATAATGTTACATCTGTGAGATGATTATGGGTAATTTTTTCTCTAATGGTTAAAATTTTATTTGTGAAGAAGTTCATGAAGTCATTGCTAGTTAACATAAAAGGAATGGTTGGTTCAACAGTGCTCTGACATTTTGTCAGCCTGGCTACAGTGCTGAAGAGAAACCTAGGGTTGTTCTTATTTTCTTCAATCAGTTTTGAATAGTAGGATGTTCTGGCTTTACGGAGGGCTTTCTTATAAAGCAACAAACTATTTCTCCAGGCTAAATTATCATCTTTTTGGGTCCGCTCCTCAAACACACCGGCCATCCCGGCCGTGACACCAGGTACCCTGACAGTTTTCAGGGAATGATTGTTAACTGAACAATGTATGTTAAATACATTGTTCAGTTAACAGTGATGCCTTTATTAGCTCTATAGAGAAGCAGAGCAGGTCATACACCAATGATCAAAAGCTGGCCAGTGTGGTCCAATCCAACAACCAAAAAATGTAATGATGATTCTGATAGAAACATGTCAGAAAGGTACCCATGCTGACTCCTGTCCACTGCTGAAAATGCCAACAATGGGAACATGTGCATCCCTAACCCTTAGGTGATAATGACAAACGCAAACCACAGGAAATGGAAGACATGAGATAGTGGGAGTGAAGGAAGTCTTAGGAATAGATAGGGTATGTTCCTAAGGTAAAACAAGTAGCTGGCTTGACAAGAAAGGAGCCTGATAGCTGAAGGATCTGCCACTGCTTCTACTTTTGGAAACTCTAGGAAACAAAAGTAACCCTGCAAACTGAGAGTAAATTGCTGTATCTGTATTATGTGCCACTATGCACTCTTTATGATGATGGTGTCTGATCATTTAATACTTTGTAGATAAGGGTAGTGGTTTTAAATTCAACATCTGGACTAAATTTAAACACAATGCATCTAATGGTATCTAAGAGATTTGCACGTTTTGAAGTAGTGCACCATTTAACTGACAAGCTTACTGACATTACAGTTGCCAGCTACAATGCTGATCCAGCTCAATGAGGCACCTCTCTAACAGCCAATAATTAAAATTTTGTTCATCACCTTTTATTAGTGATATGAAAAAGCTCATCTTTGCTTTCGTTAGCCATCATGTGCCAAGGTGTTTACACCCCAGGTTGTGGAATTTGTACCCACTTTCATGATCACATCTAATTTGGCAATGACGATGGTGTGAAATTACGGTGACCTCTTGGTATTTAGAAAATATCAGAGGCCGAGGCTCTGGTTGTCCCCACTATAATTTTCTCTCATTTCCAGGAATATCATCACGCCGATAACCACTAGTCAGCATTGAAGCACTGTGATGGGTTTTCAAAATCACTATAATCAGACGTGTGGTATTAAAACTGTCACACCCTGCTCTCTGATCAATTATAAGGACAGAGTAGCCTGTTGCACACGTTTCATTTTAAGGTGCATTCACAGCATAGAACACCAACCCTCAACAAATATTCAGAGAGGAAAAACTCCAAAAAAAGACTTTCATTGAATCAACTGCACTTATTATGCAAATATGCTTCATCTGAACTTTAATCACAACAGACAAGGCCCCTCAGGGAGTGATGACAGATGTCAGCCTTTGATTATAAATGTCAACTCGTTGAAAGCGCTGTCCCGGTCGCCCGGCCACACTTAGGCCTTGATTCTTCATCCAGAAACAGGCCAACATTTTTTTTTCTAATTAGTGGCGTGTAATCACAGCATTAAGCCACGCTGTCACTATGTGGTATTTCAAAATGATTTTTGATTGATGATTCCTGTAATGAAGGTATTCAAGGAAATCATCACATGGAGATGAATATAAACAGAATTAGTGGCTAGCGGGGGGTCGTTTAATGAAAGATATCTCAGCTGATGACACTGAGATTTTGCAGTTGGAAGAAGCAGGTACGGCATGTTGAAGACTTTGTGGCGACCTAAAAGAAAAAAAAAGTCACAAAATAACAGCAGTCCTTATGTGAAAGGTGGAATTTCTTCAAGTCAGTTCCAAGCAAAGGAATACCTACAAATTCTTGCTGAGGTTTTAGGTTCAATGTTTCTTCTAAGTTTATTTATCTCATGTTTCCATTTGCTCTAATGTCATGTCAGGAGGGTTCTTGAGCTGCTTAAGTACTTCCAAACTGCTGCTTGTGTAGTGTGATTGCTGCCCTTTCAGTCAGTGTAAGCTCTCCCCATGTGTTCTAGCTGTTTATTTAGAGAGAGAAGAAAAAAAAACTTTGCTTAATCGTTCACTTTTGTTGGGTGGCCTTTTGGATTTCTGCCTCTCAGCATGTGTTTGCCCATTTGATTTGTCAAAGTTTGTGTGCAAACCATACATTAAACTTTGATATTGTGAAGTTTGTAACTTCTTAAAGTGAACCGATGTTAGCCTATGTAGACAACCGCCCAGTCCTGCTGCCAGTCTTCCAGCACTGGACAGATCCGCCTGCCTACTTTGGGTGGAAGTAAGCGTTCGGAAGCATTGGAAGGGGGGTGAGTGCGTGTCTGTGTCAGTGTACATGATAGATTTGTGTGTGTGTGTGTGTGTGTGTGTATCCTGTGTTCAACTTGAGAGAGTGTCCTTTCACCCGGTTAAGCAAAAGTCAACAGTCCTCCAGCTAACGCAGGTGACCTTGAAGGATAGGAGCAGATAGTCAAAACACAGTCCTGTTATCAAGGAGAATTGTTGTTCAGCCCAGTGTTGGCCTTTGGTAGCTGCATGAAGGAGATGGTTGTTTGGGTTTGAACAAACAACTGCATCCCAGTTTTGCCGTTGGTCTAATTTCCGTCACTGGTCATCAGGTCTCTCAATTCCCGTTGCAGAGCCATGAGCTTCTGCAAAATCTTATCCATAGTGCTTTCAATAAACACAGTCTGAGCACTCATGGCTTGCCCATCGTCAATCGTGTTGGCCAGCCTTGTGGGGTTTTGAACAGCTGTAACCGCTTCCTTTGTTCTTCGATAAGTCAGGTCCGATCCAGCTCTGATCAGCCAGAACTCTATTATCATTGTTCCGAATAGGTTGATCTCGTTCAGTGCTCTCCATCGAGAGCATCACAAAACACATGATGCAACCGGCCATCGCGTATCCGGCAGCCAACGTCTCTGCAGGACAATCAGGCTCTCCGGAGCCCAGGCTTACCATCGAGAATAGGGTGTCAATTTCGTTAAGTGACCAGTTGATCAAATCCATAATTCTTTAGGTTTTAGAGAACAAGACTGAGAGACTATCGTAGGGTTAGAGTTAGGCAAGATTAGACAAGGACATAGAAGCCAAGCAAGAAAGATAAGAGAGGCCGAGGGTAAAAAGATGCGTAGATAGATAGATGAGCAAAAACACCTATAGAGGTTAGAAGAGCCTTGAGTTGATAAGAAGGCAACAATAACTCAAATAACCACTTGTTATAACCATAGTATGCAGAAGAGCATCTCTGAACACAATGCATCCGACACTGAAGCAGATGGACTTCCTGGGTATTGCTTCTGACCATGTGCATCCCCTTGACCACGCTGGACCCGTCTTCTGATGGCTGCTTCCTGCAGGACAGGCTTAGATTGTCTCAAACTGGCTTCTTGAAGCTGGGGAGTATATAGGCAGAGTGTTTCCATGACTTCTGTATTCCAGCTGTGTGACACCTTTTATGCATTATTAGCTGTTCCCGCTGTGCAGGGTTGATGGAAGCTCCTCTGCAAGGCCTCCCTTTCTTTTGTCCTCCAGATGCATTTTAGGAAACAAGCTATTCTTTAAGATGGCAAACCGAAATTGATTTCTGGTTCATAGGCAGGACGGAGGGCAAATGAGATGAGAAGGAACAAATTAAAGAAAAGAGAAAAGCCAGAGGAAGCCACAAAAAAATAAATGAATAAAAATGAGGGCTTACTGTAGACAGTGATGGCACATTTTGGTGTCTTTCGTTTTGCAGTGCTATGGCATGCAAAGAAAATTTTGACACATGTGTGACCTTCAGGATAGGGTTTACTGGCACATTGCCTTGGGAGAAAAGTATTACTGCCACTCCCCAATCCTTGAGATGATGTGGGTGTTTCTGTGTGATGTTAGGACAGTGCCTCAATCACAAACATCATGGCAGCACATATTATCTCATACATAAAATTCAGTTAGGTGTAGCTTGAGTTGCTGTCACTCACCCAGACTGCCCTTTCTGAGATTTACCTGTCACTCCAAATAAATCCATGCCTGTAGCTCCTGATTCATTTTTAAAAAGCCGGGGCGAGCACGATATGAAGCAGAACCAGGAAAACCAAGAGGAAGCAAGAATGAAACGGCCTACACATTCTATATGACAATTCTACAGTTTAACTGTCAATAGATGCAAACAGATTCAAGAAATAGATGGTCATATGAACAGTGACCTTAATGTAGTCTATTAAAAGCTAAAGGAGTGAAAAAAACAACAGAATGACAGCAGTTTCAGTGACAGTCTTTATCATATTCATCAGTGTACTTATAATGCACGGCTCAAAAATCTGCCAACTGGAGTATTTGCTCTTCATCTGCAAGTCTTTTTCGGAAGATTTTTTTTTTTTTCCAGATCTGAATAGCTCCTCAATATCACTTTGAAGACTAATGAGAAAAACTGCATTCATCAACCCATTTAAATTACTCCCTTTCTATCCAAACACAGTACACACTTAAAGCGTTATTAGTTAAATCTATAACTCTTTCTTTTCTCAAAATCAACTAAATACTCTGAGTACTTTCTGCTTTTTGTGTGTGTGTTGGTATGGTAATGGCCATCAGCAAAGAAGAGAAAGTAGAAAATGTGTGATCAGTGTGACAGGCTTATTCTGTTGTTAATGAGGTAGGCCAAATCCAGTCTGAGCCGAGAAATATGTTATTCAGCAAGTTTAAGCTCCTCCCCCTGCTCTCTGGTTACTCACATTCATTTCAAAAAAAAAGAAAGAAAAAAAAAAGAGCTGCAGTCAAACCTTTACCACCCATGTTGCGTAGATAAATGCCGGGTGGAAATTATTGCTGTATTCATGCTCATATCATGCATTCACATCACATACATGCAATAAAATGTTTATTTTATGATATTAAGCAATTAGAGAGCATTATTGGATTAATATTTCAATAAGTACATGATTCTTGTCAGATTTAACTGATATATATCGCATTTCATTATCATCATATAGAATGCCAGTATCATGTCAGGTGTTTTATATTAACATGTGTTAAAACATGAAGCCCAGCTGTGTTACTGTTGGAGGCAGCTGACTGACATATACAGCCTGCCTCCGCTGTATATGAGGGTTTTAAACCCCTGCCTTTGGTCTCTAATGTCAGTTGTACTTAGGATCTAGGAATGTCTTATTGAGCAGTCATCGCAAGTTCTCTCCAGTCATGTAACACAATCACTTCAGTCTGAAGTTCTGTGTACATATATGTCTTGCTTTAAACAGCTTAAATAGGGTATCCCGCTGGTTCATTTCTCCCTCTGGTTGTTTTGCAGAGAAAATGTTGCATTTATTTGATTGCAAAGGGGAACAAAATGCCTGCTTTCTCTTTCCGGGCTGGTAAAATGGTGAGCTTGTGCATGATTGGGGTACTACTCATGCTCACTCATGGTAAAACTAGAGTACACTCAAAGTTTTTCATGTCAGGAGAAAAAAAATCACCTGGTCCTTACCAGTTGTTAAAAATGTTAAAATGTGACTCAGATAAACTACAACACACACAAAATTGCATGTCATTTTTTAATTTAGTGAAACCTGAGCCAAAATGCAAGAAGTGTTTTGGCTTCTTGATTTTGGAAAAGACTAAATACATCCATACTGCTTCCATAAGAATTCAAAGGGTAACCAACAGCCAGGTGCTGAATCTGATTAACTGATAATAAGTTGGTGTGAGAAAGTCTTTAAAAGCAGACGTTTTGGCAGTTTGCTGGTCCGCAGCATTCACGTGTGAGTTAACAATTCCACATTGGCAGCAATCTTAGAGAAGCAGTTGCTGTTGCCCATCAACCGGGGAAGTGTTATAAGGTCCAAACAATGTGAAATCCTTCATTCCATGATGAGAAAAAAATATTCACAAGTGGAAAACATTCAAAATAATTGCCAATTTTCTCAGAGTGGACATCCCAAGAAATTCACCCCAAGGTCAGACTCTGCAAATCTCACAGAAATTGTGAAAAACCCAAGAGCTCCCTCTCAGAATCTATACAGGCCTCGGTTAATACATTAAATATTAAAAATCCTGAAAGTACAATAGATTAAGACAACAGAAAAAGACTGAACAAGTATGGAAAGGTTGTCAGGTGAAAGCATCGTCTCCATAAAAAGAACATAGTAGCACAGCTTAGATAAGATGCAAGATGCATTTTAACAAGATCTCTGGAACACTGTCCTTTGGACACATGAGACCAAATTGAGATGTTTGGCTATAATGCACCATTTTTGGTAGAGTCGTGAAGATTTGCTCTTCGCAGACCCTGGACATGGATTTTGAGCTGACTGCGAACTCCTCTGGTATTCTGGTTTGTGTTTGAGGCCATCTGTCCAGCAGCTAACGCTTGACCTAAACTGTGTTAACAATCCCATTCACACCAGCAAAATCTACAACATAATGGTTGGAAAAGAAACTCGAGAATTACGAATAGAGCCATGCATAAACAAATACCCACAAATCCCAGTGAACAGAAGCAACATTGTAAAGAAGAGTGGGCTAAAAATTGCTGCATTGCTTGAGATAATAGCTATCCAGCAAAAAAGAAATACTCGAGTTAATCTATATAGTCAAGTGACGCTAAAACGCAACCAGCTAAACTGGTATTAGAAAAATGAGACAGTGCTTAAAATATTTTTGCCCTATAAGGGGGTCTATGGTCTCAAAAAATATAGACCTGATTACTGAAAGTGAAAATGTGTAAGGATTAACAAAAGGTATTGCTAACAGTTATCATTTTGTTGTTTGCAATAATTGCACTTATAATATTCGGCTTCTTTGTGTACAACATGTATCAGCTGAAGCAAAGAAAAAATGAAGAAACTGATGAGCTACGAGTGTTTTCTTTTTTTCCCTATTCTGGGAAGTTTTATTCTCAAGGGCAGTTAAACAGTGAACCTCTTAAATGATTTTGTCCCCGTAGAAGAACTTGACAAAAAACTAGCCCACTTAGGCCTTGCCCTCAAGGTTGAGTCAATTCTACAGTTTTGAATTAGACTATTAAGACTGCACAGGATTTGATTTGAAAGATTATCCTTTAGTTCTTATTATTTTGACTTCCTTTAAAAATATGACAGCTAATTCTTGTATTATATACAGGCTGAACACAATTATCATGCAAGTAATGACTTTTCACTAGCACAGTATACCTTTTCTTAAAAGCCATTCTGATAGCATTTTCATCAGCTGCCTTTATGAGTTTTCTAAATTCAAATCCCACATAATGAACATATTATATTCCCAAGTGCTACAGACTGAATTTTGATAGATGGTAGTCATTCAGTCTTATGACAATTTGGTGATAATGTTTTAGTGTGTAGTTCATTTGTCATGGTTGATGTACAATGGTGCCATTCCATGCAGTACTGATAAGGGAGTCTGTGTCTGGAAGGTAGCTGCTTTGAATTCACATCAGTTTTGGAAATCTGTATTGGGGGAAAAAAAGTATTTAAAGCACACTGTCCTCAACTTACAAGACAAATTTCCTCTGCTCCGCTGCTTCACTATTCTTCCAGACCAGAATCTCATTGGGCAGGAGTGTAGCTCTGTGCTGGTACTTAATAGCTCCTAATGAATCTCATTCCAGTGTTTATTCCCAACATCAGAACGAGTTGGAGAATAAGAATTAGATGTTATTCATGTTCAGTCCTACATTTGCCTTGAAGCCAGTTTTTGCTACCAGTTTCTGTGTTTTTGTAGCCTGTAACCCATACCAGCTACACTCAATTTTAGGTACTCTATGTGAATCAAGACATGGTATTGAGTTCTGCCAATGAGGTTATATAACAGCAGAATCCAGCCAAGAGCTCTGTCAATCAAAAGTAATGTGTTAACACGAGCTTTAATGCTGGCTCAGGGCTATTGTTGGATCCTAAACTCTGTTATTTTCTCTTGTGCTTACATGTAAAATACAAAAAGAAAAAAAAAGAGAAAAATGTATTCCTTACAGTCAGACAAAAAAATAAATCACAGTTCTGGTGAGTGAGTACATCATTTTGCATCCTTAAAGTCGCACTTAAATGTAAAATTTTAAATGATTCTTTTTACCTTATTGCATGCTTTATTGCAATGTGTTTTATGATTGGGAGTATTGAAGTCACATCTGTCGGCTGCTGGTATGTCCACACACTGAAGTATTATTATCAAGTATTAGAAATATCGGTCATTCTAACAATAGCTCTGTTTGGGGTTAATAAACACCAGGAATTAACTTTTCTTTCTCTTAGCATAGATAAATTGACATTGTGACAATAAAATCACATGACTGTTCATGATCACGTGCACAGTCTGGGCAGAGACCTTGGCTTCAGAAAACTAACTGGCTCTGCTGTGTATTTCAATTATTGAGCCCAGCCGCAGCCAGATTGATAAACCAAGAGCACTAAAGCAATAAAAGCTGCTTTTCTGAAATTATCTAATAAGTGGCCCATTTCCTAAAGACATAAGTTGAGTTTTCTTGAAAATGTCTGTCTGAACATAGGAGAAAGCTTCTTAGAGGTAGTGACATTTGAAATCACAGTCATCTGTCCTCACATTGTCCCTTATTGTAGATAAAAGGTGTATACTCTCTACACAGCATCAATCATCCAAAAAGCTCTTGAGGATAGATGGACGACAGCTTAAAAGCTTTAGATAGCTCAATGTCTCCTTGTATATTACATCCCTTATTCTGAGTTGTAAGACTAAAGAGAAGTAGCACTCTAAAAACAAAAGCTTACAATTTAAGCTAACTGTGAAAAAGGCAACCCTGAAAACCCCCAGATAAATTGCCTGAAATACTGTAGCGAGTCACCTCAACCAAGCTTTGGAAAAAGAAAAGCTTCATATCATAATATTTTTGAGTAGAAATATTTACATTTTAAGAGGAAATCCCACAGACATCCTCCTTCTTGGAATTACTTTCAGTCCTGCTCTTATTTTTCTGTTTTATGCAGTGCTAATGGTTATTCCCTCCACGGTCTTTTAGGGGGATTACTGTGGCAGCAGGTCAAAAGAGCAGGTCACATGTCGCTTCTCCTGGTTTCTCCTCTGGGGGTTCCTCCTGTCCTCAACCCAGCTCACATTGCGAGCCCTGTAAAGTCTTGGACTGACCTGGGTTATGCACCCAGTGAGTTATCAACTTACAATGCTGCTTGTAAATGCCTTTTGAGGCACAACTGATTGTCATCAAAGAACAACCTTGGATCTTGAAGAACAAAATAACATGACAGATAGTCAACCAAAGACTACAAACTAGAGTCTTCAATCTTATTTTGCAAGATGAAAAGCTGTGGAAACTCCTAAGTGTGAAGTCTCCATCTTTATCAGAAAGATTGTCTGAACAAAATTTAACAAAGAGATGCTTTGTTAGAATGGCTAAAGTTCCCCACAGAATGAGAAGTCCTACTTTTCCCCTGCTATACAAACTGGTAAATTTGTGTAGTTGTGTGTAATTGGACCAGGGGTTCACATACTATTTTAACCCACAGCAATGACAGGATTGTGGCCAACTACACCAAGCCTCTGCAAAACTATGGTTGACCAAAATGTACTATTTCTACACCTGACTAGCAAAAGTCCAACAGCAGCACTTGCCTTTGTATTCCCCTGAGGTGAGTATGCAATGGTTATGGGAATGGACCATTCAGCTGTGATTCTGACAATGCCAGGTCACCATGGTATAACACTGACCAATCATATGTAATGAGACTCTCTGGCATTCTGTTTATAATTCTCTACTTTAGCTCAGCACAACTACAAGGAAAGAAGATACACTTTCCTGTTGCAGAAGAAGAAATTATAGTATAACAATATATAAGTTAATAATTTACTAACTGAATACTAAAGAAGGCAGACCAGTGGATTACTAAAATAAAAAAAAAATCTAGTGAAACAGAAAAATAACCACTCAACCTACCCAAACAATGAATGTACGAGTCAGTTTAATGGGCTGGATCTCATATAGTGCTTTTCTACTTGAGAATGCAAAGTGCTTAATACAACATGTCTCATTCACTCAAAAACTTGGTTCAATGTCTAAGAGATTTCTAACATTCACACAATGAACTGGTAGTAACTCAGGCCCAAGAACACTTTGACATGACAGCAACCAGGGATCAAACCACCAACCTTCAATTAACAGAGGACCTGCTCTTTCTTCTGAGCCACAGCTACCCCAATATATGCTTAAAGGTATCTTACAATTTCCCATTTAACACTTTGGGCTTATTCTCTGAAATGATCATTGCTATGCACTGAGTTTATGAATAACACTCATTATTATACTGGCAGAAAGCTCTTCCCCAACTCCACAGACTTCCTGTCAGCCAGTAAAAATACGAAATTTGCATCTTAGTAGTTATGTTTCATGTCACATCACTTTATACATACTTCAGGGTAACTTGCGATCCATTCTTCTGTCTCTAAAGTTAGCAGTTTGCAACTGAATAGATACATTGGTGCTGGAATGTGCTTCTATAATAACCTCTTTATCTCCAGTTGTGCATGATCAATTCTTGTAACCCCTTCATAGTACGTCTGATATGTTTCTGCCACCTATTTAATCTGATAATGAAACACTAATTCCTGAAACTTTCTCTTTGTGGCTGTATCTCTCGTCCTGAATTGTGGTGATAAACAACAGGGTGATGAACACTAAGGAACAGCTGACAAATTACTAGGTCTGTTTCATTCTAAATGCCAATACTTTCATTTGCAAGAGGAGCAAAACAAATGGGTAACGGTGTGATATGGCAAGCTGGGGACCTATGATCCTT
Source organism: Benitochromis conjunctus (assembly GCA_015052645.1). Classification (NCBI taxonomy): domain Eukaryota; kingdom Metazoa; phylum Chordata; class Actinopteri; order Cichliformes; family Cichlidae; genus Benitochromis; species Benitochromis conjunctus. The sequence continues at coordinate 11,149 of VOQK01040468.1, forward strand.
TCATGCATCATTTTAAGTGACACATTGCTCAATACGGATATTCCCCACTGGGAAATCAATACAGCCAATGAAAAAAATAAAGTGTTAACTTTGGGATAAAAGGAAAAATTTATTCCAAATAATAGGCCGGTTTATAGGAGGCATTGAGGTTCTCGCTTTTGATTCTGTTCCATTCTTTCTTTTTTACTTTTGTCCCTCTTTCCAGCTTCTGTCTTTTTTCTTTGTAATATGCTGGATGGCTGTAGGGTACTATAAAGCTAGGTTTGTGAGAGTGTATTAATGAAAAAAACCACCTGCACCGAAAGCCATTTATCAGATCACAGTGTGGCTAGCTGACACTGGGAATGCGGTGCGTCGTGTGCGAATATATATGTTTGTGTGCCTTCTCAAGGGTGTGTGTAAGTGTGTTTCTACTCAAGTGTTGTTGGTGTGACACATTCATCACAGGGGACATAAATGAGCTGAACTCAAGCTGTGGAAGGGCACAAGGGGAAAGAATAGGTGTTAACTGTGGAGAAAAAAAAAGTGTAAGGAGATGGAGGAAAAAGGAAAGGTGTTGGGGGAAGCAAATGTTCAGACAGGAGCGAAGTGATATAAGTGTGTGAATGCTTATGTGTGAGCGCTTAATGGGGCTTAGTCAAAGACTCAGCGGAGAAATGGCTCACGTACTGGCTGCAAGGAGCTGTCTTCTGCATTGCTTTGTTCGAGGTCTCTGCGTGCCAGGACAGGGTCTCACTGTGGCTCAGGTGTCTCAAAGTGTGAGATGTAAAAAAAAAAATTGTGAAATCTGTGATTGCTACTTTTGCACAGCAAAAGAAATCCGTAGCACATATGTAGTACTAGCAAAGTAGGGAGTGTTAGGGAGTAACGGAATACATGTACCGGCGTTACGTATTTAAAAAAAACAAAATATGAGTAACTGTATTCCATTACAGTTACCCCTTAAAAAGGTAATAATTATAATACAGTTACTTTGTTGAAATAAATGGATTACACGGTGGTCTTTTCCTGTTTTGTATGTTAGTTTACCACCTCTCTGATTTTGGTAATTCTACACTTTGCTGGAAACCCGAACAAAACACGCTCTAATGTAAGTGTCTTGTAAATGTTGTTGGCATCAGTTACACAATGGACCCGGAGCCAGCACAACAGAGCCAGCAGTGCACGGGCAGGAATGCATTTCTTACTTGGAAATTCGGACACCACTTCACAT
>VOQK01040471.1:0-13262 GCA_015052645.1 Benitochromis conjunctus
GTTTGGCTTAAATTGGGTCATGGAAAAGGACTATGATCACAAACACAGCAGCAATTCTCCAACAGAATGACTGAACAAAAGAAAAGAATCAAGGAGTCCAGACCTCAACCTGGGTTAAATACTGTAGTGGGACTTTTAAGAGAGCTGTGCATAAGGATATGCCCACAAACCTCAATGACCTAAACGAACAGAAATAGTAGGCCATAATTCCTCCACAACAATGTGAGAGAATGATAAAGTCATACAGAAGATGATTACTTCCAGTTATTGCTGCTACACACCTCATGAGAGGTGTGGTTAGTTTGTTCACACACTACTTTTGCACTTCGGATTTAGTTTTGTTACATAAATAATGACATGGCGTAACGTGTCATGTGGTTGTTTTCATCTCAGGTCATATATATATATATATATATATTAGTGCTGTTAACATTAACGCGTTAATACGCCGTTAACGTGGCTAAATGATGCTAAACGCGTTAACGCCGTGTAACCCCTCGCACGGATTAATCTGCGCTAACTCGTTAACAGGATTTGCCAATTTTGACGTGTTAACATGGATTGGTTCGTGTTAACATGTTAACGCTGACAGCACTAATAGATATCTTTTATGTACTGATATTGACAAATTTAAAGAGGATGTACTTTGTTTTTAAAAATGACTGTACTTGTTAATAGCACCATATATAATATTGATGCATACAGCTGTTAAGCCTACACAGGGCAGATTAATTATCACTTTCTAATATTGATTTAGAAATTTAGACCAAGAGTAAAAGACCTCTAAATGATCTGAGGATCTGTGTTCAAAATAAGAGGCACGATCAACAGGCAATATATACACACACACACACACACACACACACACACACTTTTACATTTACTACAGCAAAGCTAAAGGCAGTGGAATGTGATACTGTTGTATGTCCTCAACAGTTGAGGTTTATCTGAAACCATCTCCTTCATCGAGGTGGCTATATATCTAACGCCGAACACTCCGTCAGTCTTCATTCAGATGAAAGAGAGTCAAGCTTTTATCTGCACTTACAGCGGCCTCACTGTTTCCTAAATGGAAATAAGATTATTCTTGTGGGTTTTTTTGTTTTTTTTGAGGGTTTTAGATGTGAGGGTAAGAGCCAAGTAACAAGCCAGCTCAGTCCTATTTGCAGCTGCGTATCTCATAGCAGCAACATCCTGAAATAATAAATCACGTGTGTATGAGTGTGTACACGAGTGTGTTACACTGTTCCCTACTGCTAATATTAGAGTGACCCAGCAGCCTTCGCCTATTCTAGTTTATTTCTCTCTTATGTTTTTAGCTTTCTCAGATGTCATGTTTGAGTGGAGTGGAAAAAAATGCACATATTTGTCAGCGCACACACACACACACACGCACACACCTTCCATCTGATTGAATTGATGGTAAGATTGTTTAGGGTCACATTTATCTCAGTGCGTGTTTGGCTTAGACAACAGGCGTCATCTCCTCTACGGGCAACGTGTGTGTACATACTGAGCGTATTTGTGCATTTTTTGTGAAAGTGTGTTTGAGTGTGTGTTCTTAGGCAGCAGGTATATCTTGTAAAATGAATAAGAGCTACATCTGGTTGCCTATTGCATAATTCCTGTGTTTGTTAAACAGGTTGACTGTTTAATGTCTTGCTGTGTCAAATAAAACCTTTGATTAATATGGCCTCATTGCTTAGAAATAATCATTTTTCCTCGCTGCAGGACCCATACATCTTTGAGCCCAACTGCCACATGAAAGTGGACGAGTACGGCTTTTTCATCACCTGGAAGAGTGAGGGAAAGGTAAGACTTACGACTCATCACCCATGTGTATTCTAGTATATTCGAGAGGATCCTCTAAAGAGAATTGTATAAGACAGGATCCACATGGAGTAAGTAAAGAATTTATAAAGGAAGAATCAGTTGTCTTGATTTTTCTTTCTTGATTTTTCAGTATTTCTGACCATGTGACTTTCAAAAAAGTATATTCAAGTAAATTAAAAACTCTATTAACAAAGCACATTAAATATATGTATATTAGAACAAGCTTAAAATATAGCTAAAAGATAGATGCAGGCACTGGAGCCTGTATTTAGGAGTCTGTATACTAGTATTTAGGCTAATACTGATTAGCATTGGGCAGTAGGCTATGATATTTATCACATAGTTGGATTAATTTGTTGCAGATATGTTCAGTGCTCTTGTTGGATGATTTTAAAGTAGCTAAGATGAAGCCTAGCACACAGGAGCTACAGCAGGCTGTGCTAGTACTAAAAACTGCAGTTTTTAGTACTAGCATGGTCTCACTTTCCAGTCACTGGATTATTACGTTCCCAATTTTCCTAAAAAACCTCTGAGGTGCATCAGAAGTCCCTCTACTTGGAAACCTGATTAGGATGATTCGTTTTCCCATTTAGTGTTTTCAGAAATATTTTGGTTGCATATTTCACAGAAAGTTCAGAAAATATACAAGCATGCGCCTAACTTCCATAACTTCCATGTAACTGCTGACATTTTCCAAATCATGCAATAGATTTTGACATTAATTTCCTTCCCCAGAGTTACAAATAGACCAGCAGCAATTTTTCATGCACATCTCCTGCATCTGGAGTGAATGGAGTCAGGTTGGGCCCCCTAAATGTGATCAGGTCTCTCCAACTGATGCTACAAACTGCAGCAGTATAAGTTTGTCTGTCCTCGAGAGCCCGCCAATGTGCTGTGACCCCAAGCAGTTGCATGCCTGGTAGCAAAAAGCACCCCTGCAACAGTCCATCCTGTTAATATGTTTATCCTCATATGCTGCAGACTCAAACTTGATAATTAAATCAAATGGTGTTAAAACAGCTATTCTCAACGCACAAAGGAGACTTCCTCATTTCTGCGTCATAATGACCCATGTTGCTGAGAGGCTGGGCTGTTTGTGCTTTGCTGACTATTAGAAATTGTCTTTCTTCTAGACTTTTATTCTCCCACTCTTTCATCTAATTCTTTTCTCCCTTTCTTTCCATCTTTTTTGGTCTCCTGCAGGAAGGTCAGGTTCTGGAGTGTTCTCTCATCAACAGTATTCGCGTTGGTGCCGTCCCAAAGGTAACAACTCAGGAGAGACAATTTCTTCACTTCTGCCCTCACAAAATTCACACTCTCAGCCTCCGCGTCAAACATGCAGTCTTTTAGTCTCTCCCGGTAAAATCTAGAGAGACTGCCACTTTAGGCTGTTATTCATGCCCAAATTAGCCAAGGCTACAGTGGTTTTTTCTATCAATATAATGACTGTTTTGGGACTCCCGGTTGAGTTCTCACTGCTGAGATTTGCTTTCAAATACTCGGATTCACACAGGGCACTAGCAGAACATAAACATGAAATATTCAGCTCATCAATATTTATACAACTCTGAGTTTCGCCACAGGTTTTTACTGAACTTTCTCGCAGCTGTGTATTGTGCTTTTGACCGAGAGGGTAGTATTGAAAAATTGTTCCTTCAGCCTGGTGGTGATGCGCTGTCAGAAAACCGCTGGGTCATGGAGTTCATACTACAGGATCAAAAGATCAACTGTATAAGATGTTCTGTCTCCGTCAGAATGACTTTTCCTTATCCCATAATAGGAAACGGACCCTAAAATAGCCATGGTGACCAGTGAATTATTACAGCTGGCAACCAGTCAGTTTTCTATTCAGCAGTTACAGAGGCAGATATGCACAAACCCAAACCACATGGTTCCTCTGTATATTAAATATCGATTCATGCTATGTAGACTTGACAGTGACACATTATATTGTGGTATTTAGCGTCATACCAGCTATGTGAATTATGAAAGCTATTATTGGAATATCCATGGGCATGCTGCCTTCTAATTTGTATGCAAACCAATGAAGCCACTGAAATTCAGGAGCCTAACGGGAGAATCTCAAATCATACTGCTGATAACAGATTGGAGCGTCTTTGTTTGGTCCCGTGTGTTTGTGTATGTATGTGAGGGCACGTATATAGATTCTGCAGTCTGATAGCGGCTCATACGCCGTTTGCTGTTCTGTACAGTGCAGACAACTGATAGCCGCGCTTCTCCTTAGAGGCTAACATGGTTACACAAGCCTGGAGAGCTGTTTCAAGTAATCCAATGAGAGAGAAGAGATGAATGGGATTGGATGATTGCAGGCTGAGATTTTAAAGTGGCATAGCCTGTTGCTGTTAATTCAATCACATAACATATAAGCATTACAATCTTCCATGGTGGCAATGGTGGCAGACAGGAAATCTGATTGAGGAGATGAGAGAGGGAGGAGTGGCGTTTTTGAGAAGTGAAAAAAATCCTCTTTTCTGTTAAACTGAAAAACCAGACATTATAGTTATATCAGGCTAAGGTGTGCTGGGATGTAGTTTATTCTGAGAAAAAGAACTAAAGGTCTTTAAATGTTGAAATGTTTCCCCCAATTAAACTTAAAGCAGCATAAATGCTTTCCAACATCTGAAGAGCTTGCTCTGTTGCGTTCTTATTCTACCTAATCTGTTTCTCTTCTTTTTTTAGCTTTATGTCTAGGTCTCCGTCTTGGCATGTAATTTTGAGCAACTACAGTACTTATCCATCATTTCCATACTAATCTGTGCCTTTGATGGTGTGTCCTCAGGACCCTAAGATCCTGTCATCATTTGAGGCCACTGGAAAGACAGAAGCAGACTTGGAGGGCTGCATCATCTGCATCTGCAGTGGCACAGACCTGGTCAATCTCAACTTCATGTTCATGGTGGCAGAGAACCCAGAGACAGCCAGGGTAAATGCATGCACTCCCCATATTTCTGCTGCTTTATACAAATGATAAAGATGGAGTGCTGACCTTGAGATTTAATTGGAGTGTTGCAGTTTGAAATATTTTGACTATATAACAGATGTAATGGAGAGTTGTGTATACCAATATACCACTGATTTTCTTTACTCACCATATACCTTTCAGTGACAAAAGGCATTTATGTAGCTTCCTGCTAATATCTAGCTTGTGACACTTTTTGAGTGCATCCCAGCTTAAAAAAAAGAAGCTGTTTTGATAAATTTAGATGGATTTAATCAATGGCCACAAAGCATATGCTGTCTGGACACAAATTCACTGTAAACAGCTGGACGTAGCCACCATGACGTCACCCAGTGGTTTGTGAAGTCCTGTTTTGATGCCTTAAATATTAACATTTTGGGCACTTCTGTTTTGTTTTTTTGTATGTTTTTACATTTAAATTTGACCAAATTTGCATGAGCGGGTGGAGCACTAAGTTGTCAACCAACCCTAGAACAACTGTTAGCAAAATGCATGCATAGATTACGTGTGTGCATCATGCTAAACACTGATACTAGTTTGTTTGGTGGGTGTGTGTATCACTTAGCACTAATTGGAAACTAGAAAAAACTAAAATTTTACTTCTTAGACGTGAATCCTACCAAACAGCTGGTTGTGTTGGCATCCACCGGCAACTCTTAACAGTCAGGCCCTTAACGTTAAGCTTTAAGCTGAAACGGACCTTAAACAAATTACCTACACAGAGCTGTTATCCATGGCTAACTATAGACCAAAATTGTTGTTTATGTCTGTCAGGTTGTGAAATTTGACATTTTTGTTGGGAGTCTACAGGGAAAGACTCACATTGTGCGTCTGCCTCGTGTGGCCACTTATGGAAGTACAGTTTTTGGTACTTTGGCATGTGTTGATTTTTAAACCTTGGAGATTGGTGCTTGGTCCCGTCCAGGTATTATCCTGTCATGGTGTCAGACACCTGCAATCCTGCAGCCTTCCCTGTTTGCTCTATCTACCTACTCATACTGTACATATTAGAGCTCTAAAGCACTGAGCACAGCGAGGCTGCTTGTAGGAGCTTAACTTCTACTTCACGTTTCTGCCCTCGAGGTAAACTCTGCTTAACACCTGTCTGAGTAATTTCAACATTTCCACAACAATGTAGATGTAAAGATTAAAAGACCACCCAGTCACAACAGATTCTCAATTCAGAAAAAAAAAAGCCAGGGTTAATATGCCAGCTCCTACACAATGCCTTGATTCACTGAATAAATAGATGGATCTGCAATGATTCACAGCATCTCTGGTCTGCATTTCTCCTGCTGCTTTTGCTGCTGTTTTCTCTTGTTGTCTTGCACTTCTTCGTTGTTCTATATATGACGAATGAGCATTTGGATGAGCCCCCAAAATAACCCGCTACTTTTGGCATAATTTCTCTTACTGTGATGTTTAAAGTCAGTGTTTATTATACTTCAAAAAAGGTGTGTTTTTTTCTTCTTTTTTTCCCTTCACTGAGTCCTATAAAAAGACTCAAAGTAGGAATATCTGGTTAGTCTCAATTCTTTTTGACTCGTTTCTGTGGAAGGGAAGACGTTGTATTAGTTCCTGTTCAATACACAGACAATACTTCTTTGTCATTTCTATTCTAGCTTTGCATGCTGTCAACATAGCCTATGAAAAAAAACAATGTAATGAACATGATCATTATTGTGCGCCATCATTTTGGTAAAGATGACGATAACTGCAGCTTTACGATTAAAAGAAACTCTACATGTCCTCTAAAGATATGAAACCAAAGGAAGAACCACTTTGTCACCTCGAGTAAGTTTTCTCAGCCTGGGAGATGTTTGCCAGATAGCTCAGCCAGTCTAAAACATGTGACTTATACTTTCTTTTCTTTTAAACACACATGCAAATAATAGTTTGTCATTCACAATAGTTTTCTGAGAAAAATTAAGAAGTGCCACAAAACAACAAGAATGATTAAAACTCGATGGCAGTATATTTTTCAAGTCATCAGATTTTATTGAACAACCCTCCCGATGATAACTACGTGTTTGCAAAAATAAATAAACGCAGAACGCACTGTTCCAAATTATTTTGCACAACAGAGATTCAAAACGTTTTATTGGTTGTAAAGAACTGCAAATGGTCATTTGCTGAATTTGCAGCATTAGGAGGTCATATTTACTGAAACCAAAAACATCGTAACAGGCCAAGTTACATGTTAAAGTAGGACCCCTTCTTTGATTTAACCTTTACAATTCTTGCATCCATTGAACTTGTGAGGTTTTGGAGAGTTTCTGCTTGAATTTCTTTGTAAGATGTCAGAAATGCCTCCCATAGCTGCTGTTTTGATGTGAACTTTCTCGCTCCCTAATAGACCTTTTGCTTAAGGATGCTGCAAAGGTTCTCAATAGGGCTGAGGTCAGGGGTGGATGGGAACCACACCACGAGTTTCTCTCCTATTATGCCCATAGCAGCCAATGCCACAGAGGTATTGTTTGCAGCATGAGATGTTGCATTGTCATGCATGAGGATAATTTTGCTATGGGAGCCACTGTTCTTCTTATGTAGCATGGAAGAAAGTGGTCAATCAGAAACTCTACATACTTTGCAGAGGTTATTTTCACACCTTCCGGTACCCTAAAGGGGCCGACCAGCTCTCTCCGGCCCAAAACGTGACTCCACCACCTCCTTGCTGATGTCGCAGGCTTGTTGGGACATAGTGGCCATCCACCAACCGTCCACTACTCCATCCATCAGGACTCATTAGTGAACAAGACTGTTTGAAAATTAATCTTCATGTATTTCTGGGCCCACTGCAATGGTTTCTGCTTGTCAGTATTCTTTAGCGGTGGCCAAATGGCATGTTTATGCACAACTGCAAGCCTCTGGAGGATCCTACTCCTTGAGGTTCGTGGGACTCCAGGGGTACCAGCAGCTTCAAATAAATGATTTCTACTTTGTAATGGCATTTTCGCAGCTGCTCTCTTAATCTGATGAACTTGTCTGGCAGAAACCTTCCTCGTTATGCCTTTATCTGTGCGAACCCATCTGTGCTCTAAATCAGCCACAAATTTCTTCACAGTACAATGCTCATGCTTAAGTTTTTCTGAAATATCTAATGTTTTCATACCTTATCCAAGGCATTGCATTATTTGACACTCTGCAGCAGAGATCTTTTTTCTTTCCCATATTGCTTGAAACCTGTGGCATGTTTGATAAAGTGGAACATCCCTCTTAAGTAGGTTTCCTTTAATTGGGCTCACCTGGCAAACTAATTATGTCTGAGATTAATATCAGTTATCCAAAGAGCCCTGAGACACAACACCATCCATGAGTTTAACTGAACACAAAAAAATTGAGTGTTTATGACACTAAAATCCTATTTGCATAATAATTTTGGAGTGCCGTGTACATAATGTTTTTACAGGTGTCAGTTTGTAAAAAAATTGAAAAGCATTGAAACAAACATTTTTTTTGTTTTGTTTTGTGAGCACGGATCTGTTATTTGGCACCACCGGATTGGTGTTTATTCATTTCCCACGAGAGGGTGTTTTTTTTGTTTTTTTCCCTTCGTGCTGGTGGGTGTTATAACTGCTGTTTGTGCCACGGGGCTGCCAATGATATTCATGCAGCAGCCCACAGCAGGGAGCACAAACACATACACTCACAGGTTAAAGTACATGAGCCTGTCCCCCACAGTCAAAAAAACACAGTCCCTCTTTATCTCTCTCGCGCATACATAGACATAAACCCACCGCGACACCATCAGCACCCCTCCCAGCATGCAGGTGGCCCTACAGTAAAGAGCAGACCTCGATAGATGACAGAGTTATTTACATCAGCGCGCTGCTTCGTGAACACCACGGGCCCAACCAGCCTGCCCCTGCTGCACAAGCGATCGCGTTTTAATGTTTTTATAATGACGCCAGTAGAAATTTGTTGTGGAAGTGGAGGAGGGTTTAGCACAAAGAGGGACAGACATTCAGAGAGGAGGCTCAGAAGTGTTCGGATTATCAGTGGCCTTTACATGGATGCATGAGGCAGCATATTCATGGGCAGTCACAGGCCTTCTCTAGCTGTTTGTTTATCATCACTCCTTGTAGCCTTGCAACAGGTCGCTGTTTATCGCTGTGTGTGTTTTTTTGTGTCTGTGTTAATGATGGTCCTGTCAAGGCCCCTATCACAAGACTGTTGATTAAAGAGCAATTCATTTGCTTGTTTATTTCCCCAAAGACATTCACCTCTAAACACAATGCAAACTGGGTGCTCGTTTGAATGCTATGTAATTTGTTCAGTGGTTTTAAGCGACAGGAGTGTGTATATGTGTGCTTGTGTGTCCTGAATACTTGTGCTTGTTTGTTTGCAGAAGTGGATCGAGGGTTTGAGGTCAGTGATTCACAACGTTAAGGCCAACAACGTCTGTCCAATGACATGCCTCAAGAAACAGTGAGTGCAATTCGCAGCACAGTTGTAATAACTTGGCTGTATGCCTTCTTCAGTAAAGCACCTTAATCCTACTTCCTGTTTTTGTTTAGTTGGATGAGAATGTGTTTCCTTACCAACGTGAATGGGAAGATTCCTGTAAGAGGGTAAGAGTATGTTTGAAGTATGTTGTTTTTTTTAATACAACGTCATTCACTCATCTTCACCTTATCATCCTCTTCTTCTTCTTAAAGCATCACTCGGACATTTGCATCAGGCAAGACGGAGAAGGGGATCTTTCAGGCTCTGAAGGATCTGGGCCTTCCCAGTGGAAAGGTCAGACAAAACTGGAAGTCAGATGTTTCTGAGTTTGTAACGCTAAAAGAAAGCTGAGGAAATGACTCTCTCACTTACCTTTCACAGAACGATGAGATTGAACCGGCTGATTTTACCTTTGACATTTTTTACGCGCTCACACAGAAGATCTGCCCTCGCACAGACATAGAAGAACTCTTCAAGAAAATGTAAGTGCTTAATCTCGTCTGCTCTCTTTTTAATTGTTTTATGCCTTAAAAATAATAATAATATATCCTCCGAATACACACTTAACAGCATTACTCTTACCCAGGATCGTATCGTACCTGCGTTACCTTGTGCCCGAGCGGAACAATGATATCCACTGTTTAGATATTCCCCAAGTGAGAGCTGCTGCATCATGTTGGAAATAATCAGGACAAATGTTTCTGTGCCTGCCGCACTAACTATGTCTGGACAGCCTAACCTGCTTCCACCGTTCAACATTAATTATGTTCAACCTAATGACAACAGTCAAAGAAGAAAGATGATTAACAAGATACTACTAAAAGCGTAACGTAACTGTAAAGACTGGCTTTTCTAATTTTAACTGACTGACTGTGTGAATGACTGTGAGGGTTTCGATTTTAAGGAGCATAACATTTTGTATTTTTTTTCTAATTAATCTCTCTGCAGCAATGGGAACAAAACTGATTATTTAACTGTAGACCAGTTAGTCAGCTTTCTGAATGAAGTAAGCTCTTTATCATTCATTAACTTCTCTCTGTGTTTAGCTTGCCTGTGCCCTTCCCTGCAACTCCCGCTGCTCTTACTCTCATCCTGCTCTGGGGTAGAAGTCGCCCTGCCCCCCAGGCCCGACTGCACATTAGTCCACCTTAATCAAATTGGATGGACACAACGTTTAACTTTGAGTCGGCCTGCAAGGGCATCTTCAACCACCTCCCTTATTCTGCATGCCCAACGTCATCCCATTCCCCATGTTCTCCCTACCATGGCCTGCCCCCCCCGTGTCTGATTGGTGTTGCTGTAGCAACGGGAGGGTCGAGGTTTCCATCCTGTTGCTTCCTGCTTGGTTCATCTGGTTCCCTGCTGTGCGTATATGTGTTCTGTGGCTGTGCTCCTCTGTGTGGCTGAATACCTGCCTAGTCCTGCTGCTCTGCAGTCACGTGTTTGCGCTGCTTCATGCTCTGGGCTCGCCAATCAGATTAAATTCCCCACCTGGCTCTGTGAGTGGGCAGCTACATGTTCATGATGTTTGAATGTTTGCTGTTGTTTTTGTTAATGCCACCTTGATTCCCTCAAACACATGTGATTCTTTGCTTTTAAGCAACATTTAATCTCTGGCACCTGTTAGTGTGGCTCACACATTTTTGTTTGTACTGTTGTAGAATAATCACCTTGATCAGTGCTTTCAGTGCTTGCTGTCTAAATGTTATGTGCCTGTGTGTGTATACTAATGATATATAGATAATATTTCTTAAATAGTAAGTGATAAAGCCAATCACATAGTCCTCCTGAGTTCAGTACCTTTGACCAGGCGTAACAAATTGACAGTGTAAACATATTGTAATAAGTTTGCCCCTATCCTGCGTGTCAGTGCAAGATGTGTTTATCCTAAATTAGATTTGTGCTGGGAAATTACTGCAGACGATGAATAGAGGGATGACTGCATTGGTGTTTCGCTTTACAGAACCAGCGCGACCCAAGGTTAAATGAGATTCTGTTTCCATTCTACGACCCCAAGAGAGCCATGCAGATCATCGAGAAATACGAGCGAGATGAAGATCTGAAGAAGAAAGGTAGAAGAGCCGCGTGGGCAAACCAGAGGGAGAGAGATGTTTTAGGCTGTGCTGCCATCTGCCTGTGTTACCTTGAAGCTGCAGCACGGAAAACCAGATTGTTGGCATTTTCTCCAGGACTAAATATTTATGTCAAGCTTCAAGAGTTTATTTTTTCAATTTACTTGAGAACACTTCTTCTACAAATAAATATTAAGTTTGTCCAAAATAAATTTTAAAATTAGATTAATGTTTGCAGAGTTTTATACTGCTCTCACCTTAAAGAAATATTCACCATCTTACCACCGAGTTCACAGTTAAACAATATTTAATATTCTCCCACTAAGTTCCATCCTCCGTGTCCTTCCTTGTTCTGTTCAGGTCACATGTCCAGTGATGGGTTCTGCCGGTACCTAATGTCAGATGAAAATGCTCCAGTGTTCCTGGACCGGCTGGAACTGTACCAAGATATGGACCAGTCGCTGGCCCACTACTTCATCAGCTCCTCCCACAACACGTACTTGACAGGCCGACAGTTTGGAGGGAAGTCCTCAGTAGAGATGTACCGGCAGGTCCTGCTGGCTGGATGCAGGTATTTATGTGCATATGTTAATATGGTGTACTCGGATGGGTTGACAGACACGCATGTATCATTGCTAAAGCTCAGTTGCATGTGCAGTTTATGGCCTGACATTTCTGTGTGCTTTGCATTAGATGTGTGGAGCTGGACTGCTGGGATGGGAAAGGAGAGGACCAGGAACCCATCATTACTCATGGCAAGGCCATGTGCACAGATATCCTGTTCAAGGTGAGCAACAACAAAAAACAACTTTTAGTCTTTCTGTTACTGCCTTAATGTTATTTCATAATGTAAGCCTGCCCCCTTGTGTTCAGCGTTTGATATAACATATTTGCTGGTTTTCTTTGATTCGTCCTCTTCACACCTAATGTTTTTCTTCTCCTGCCACAGGATGTTATCCAAGCCATTAAGGAGACAGCATTTGTCACATCAGACTTTCCTGTTATTTTGTCCTTTGAAAATCACTGCAGGTATATTTACAATCAGTAAACATCTAATGCATAAGGATGGCTTTTTTTTTTTTTTTGCATAAATGTTTCACACATAATTATTATATAGACACAATTAAATGTATGTGTATTTTTGTGTCTGTGTTACTTAGTAAACCTCAGCAGTACAAGATGGCCAAGTACTGTGAGGAGATCTTCGGTGACCTGCTCCTCAAACAGCCTTTGGAGGGCTATCCGGTAAATCCTCTCTTTCTGATGCACGGTATTTCTTAGAATTTGCTCTAATTGGGTTATACTCATATTTACTTAAGTGTAAAAGTTCTTTTCTCTTTGGCAGATTGAACCTGGGCGTCCTTTACCCTCTCCAAGTGAGCTCAAGCGGAAAATCCTCATCAAAAACAAACGCTTGAAACCTGAAGTCGAACAGAGTACGTATACAGCACAGAGACAGCGCATCTATTATGTGATATTTTTTTAATGAGAATTTTCTGTCTTTAACATGTGTATGTGTGCAATACAGAGCAGCTCGAGGCCTTCAAGAAACACATGGAGGCAGGAGAGACAAACACCCCTGCTATCATTATGGGAGAGGAGAATGAAGACGACACGGAGAACGGTCAGATGTCTGACAGTCTGTGTTTCTATGTGAAATAATAAATCGTAGTAATGTGCGTGACAGCCTCTTTTGTACAAGCAGTAAATGATGGGTTTATGCTGAAAAATGCAAAGTAGAACATCAAGTACAAACATTCGTTAAAGTAAATGCACCAAGGAATAAGAAAAATATTACCGTTTGGTATTGATTTGTGTTGTTCTGCATATGTGAGTGTAGGAGAAAAAGAGGCAGAGGATAAGGATTTGAATTCAGAGGCCCCCAGCAGTGTTTCTGAAGCAACCAGTGAGAAAGAACCCAACAGCGTTTC
>VOQK01040471.1:39590-50156 GCA_015052645.1 Benitochromis conjunctus
CGGGCCTATCTCTGCGGTTTTTGTTCTTCCTGTGCTTGCGTGGGTTTCCTCTGGCTTGCACAGATTTATTCTGTGTTTGAATGCACTGTTTGCATGTATGTAACTAACTGCTGTGACAGTATAATTTAATGGCAGCAAAAAAAAAAACCTTGCTATCGATTCATCGCTTAGGTTTGAATCAGAAAATCGGTGTTAGGCTCTAACAAGGGGAGTGCTATAACATTTGGGGTGTGTCACTAAGTGACAGGTGTCAGGAGCTAATGGCCTACACAAAAGACAGAACCAACTTAGCACGCTCACAGTGGGTCTAGGGCTCGCGTCTCTGCCATGTCATTGGCTTGTTACGGACGAGGACAGGTCTGTCATTGGCTCTGGCAGTGCTGTCAGTCATAAAGACTCCCAAGGGGATTATCTCATTTCTTTCAAGAAGAGGCTGGATGAGTTATGTGAAACATGCCATTCAAAAACAGTGTTTTCATTACGCGTCCATCAAATATTTACAATGCTTTCTTATTCTGGCTTGGCACTTAGACAAAGGGAGCTATGTGAACAAGTGGTGGCTGGCATGGCAACAGAGGGTCTTGTAATAACCATGTCCTCAGGAAAATAGATACAAGTCAAATGTACGAGGAAGACATGAACAACTGAAGGCCTCAGATATTGGTTTTGTTTAAAACACGGACAAAAAAAAAATGCATGAAAGGTTTGTGAGAATAATTAAAGTGTTTGCTACATATTTGCTGGTTCTTTTGTTCAAATAAAAGACGTACTATTAAGATGTCTTGGATTTGGGGAAATTGTGATAGCTAAACAATTTTCAAATAAATCAGAAAGCAAATTGTCAGTGGATGTAGCCCTTGGTATCAGACACTTGCACTTAACATACTGACTCCTCCGGACAGGAGCTGTGGCCTCCATGTTCTGGGTTGATGCAGAGCTTGGCAGCGACATCTATTTGGATGGTAAGAGATATGTAATGATGTGAGTTTGGACTTTTGGGCTTTTGCTATGTGTGTCAGGTTTTTTTTTAATTTGCAGCTGTGAAGCCCTTCAAACATCTACTTCCTATGTAGAGATAAACAGACATAGTGACATCTTTAGTGAGGCCTTAAATCACTTTTCAAATGTTTACGTTTTATTGTATCCTTCTCTGGTTGCGCGCACATATTGTAAGTCTTTACATTTGATTGTGTTTGCCTTTACTGTGTTTTAAAGACAGCAGATTTATAAAGTCTTTATAAAGTAAAAATGAGATTTCAGAGTGTAGTCAGGAGTTCAGCTCGTTCCTCTTAAAACAAACAACAAAACTAAACAAATAGTTTAAGAAATGTGTTATTCATCAAATGTGTGCACACTTGCTCCATGTAAGGTAAATGTAAAAGCCTCCACTCTTAACACTCTTCATCAGTTGCTTTCACTGTTTTGTACTGCTGCACGTGTTTCTGCTGTGACACTCTGTCACAAATGGTGCTTGGGACACACACACACACACACACCTACACACACACACACACACACACACACACAGAGAACTGCAAACAGCTGATGTTTGTGGCTGGATTTCTTTTTCTTTTGGCTCTCATGCAAGCAGCCTTTGACTGCACTAACACGTTGCTTTAGTTAAAGATAGTTCTGAATTTTATTAATTGCAACTTTTACTTTTTCACTACAGAGTTGATTAATTTGAAAATCCCAGCACAGATCATGTTATTCTGTACAAATAACGTGATAATAGTGGTGTCAGTATAAAGATCCTAATGTAAACTCTGGTGTATTTACTCAGGCTTCTCTGGTCCCTTATTTGTATAAGTACTACTACTACTACTACTACTACTACTACTACCTGTTCTGTACCATTAAAAACAAAATTTAAATGGAATTAAAATATTCTTAAAGGGCTAAACTTTAGGTTTTCTATTTTAGGTCTGTGAAACTCAAATTGCAGTAATCTCCCAGTTGCTTAAATTCTGCTTGTTTTATTTGTAGTGCAAATGTATTGGGCCACACCTTTTAATCCTTGAATTCTGGTGTTCTCAGTCCTATTTTCAAACGTATATAAATAAAAAAACAGAGCACTTCGCCATGCGATCTACCTTTACAAACATTAGCGAAAGAATGTGTCGTTTTAAAGAGCGCATTGAATTCATTCATTCATATGTGGTGTTATTGCAAAGTGGGACTGCTTAACAACCACAGCAACTCATCCACTAACTGGCACTGGAGTGCTGAGGTGGATGCTGCCACAATAACTGCAGCGTTCCAAACCTCTGACATTAACATCAGCATAAAACCTGTGTACCGGGAGCTTCACAGCATGGGTTTTCATGGGTGAGCAGGTCCTGTAGGTATAATATTTGGGTGGAGCTGTACTTTTGTCCATGTAGTGTGTCTGACTTGCCAAATTGTGTCTACTTTAAATGGTACCTTGGTTCTCACGCTAATACTCAGCTGTCTACTCTATTGTTACAGGCTAGAAGACCAAAAGTGTTCTCTAAATAATTAGGAGAAAGTAGCTCAGACAGACAAAACCAAACACCAAAAAGCAAGCTGCTGTACAGAGAGGGCAAGCACAAGTTGTGGTTTCACCTTTAACTCACTAATCCTCAGTATGTGGTGTCTTTGTCCCTCCTAGGCATCGTCACTGTCATTGATGCCAAGTATGGACTGCAGGTTTGTGTTCTGTACTTTTGAGTAGTTTTGAGATGTTTAGTACTAAAATGATGGACGAGATGTTCAAGAAACGGCCTGCAATGAGAATAATTTGGGAGATTTTGAACTGTTTAATAAGTTCACCTTGAATAGTGGGGACATTCTGATTGAACTTTCACATACTGAATAATTAATAAGAAGAAGAAAATAGATACTGGTTGTAGTCTTGACAATGTCAGTCAGCTTCAGTGCAAATTTGCAGTATTGGTTTCTGAGCAGCATCTAAACTCATTTTAGTGACTTTTTGGTGCTAAACTTCTGCAGTTGTTTGTTAACCCGCAGTAAACAGCAATAGATACGCAGTCACATCCTGCCCCCTTTGTGCTACTTAAAAGGAGTGGGGCAAGTGACATCTAGATAATGGGCTCTAATTTGAAGGTGTCATACTCACTGAGGTGACACATTTCATGGCCTAGGTGCTGTCGTCTCCTCAAAGGCAAAGTGAAGAAAATCCTGACAGAAAGACAGGGGATTTAAATCTTAGTGAAAGAGTAATGGATATCAGAGATGTGACCATGTAATAGGAATGTCACATCCACTCACCTGCCTCTCCTTTCATCTATCTCATCAAATATCTGTCTGTCCAAAAATATATCTAAATCTATCCGCCCCTGACTTTTCCTCATCTAAAAGGCCTTTCAGTCCCAGTAGAGAGGATGTCAGATAAAAGCAGCAATTGGTCATTCTATTAGGTTTTATTTAATACATTTTTTGTCATTCAGTCCTCTAGAGACAAAGCTGTGGCGATTCAGCCGATGACAGATTAATGTCAGACTGACACTAAGGGTCAGGACCCAGATTAACACCTCCTGCTCTCCCTGTTATTACATATTAAACTGTTTTGGACAATGCCGCACCCCCAGTGCACTCTTTTGTGTCCCATCCAGTAAGAACGGGACACAAAAGAAAATGGAAAGTGATCTCCTGTGGTTCCACGTGTTAAGAAAATCACTTATCGTAATTTGCAGATATTAAACGCAAGCCTTTCTTATCTATCTCGGTTTCAGATTTTTATGCATATTAACTCTTCTGATTCTTTAAAGAACGTGTAAAGCATGAGCAATGCAGCCCTTTTAAATTATTATTATTTTTGTCATTTTGACGTTGCATTTGTAACTTATCTCCACTTTTTGTTAGCAACTAGCAGAAGAAAAAGCCGATGGACTTGTCAATGAAGCAGCCAGGTAAGTTGGCTGTATTTTAAAAATAATTTCTTTGGGAGTAGAGACATTTATTGTCTTTGCAAAGCTATGCTAATCAAGTTTATAATTACTGTACAGACATGAGCGACTTGAATAGGGTGGATTTCCCAAAATTACAGACAGAACCAACCGCACAGTATCGCCATCATCAAGCTTTTATGACTCAGTGTGGACTCTGCTCTCGCCGCGGCTCTGTGTTTGTCTCCCAGCTTGTGTCTTACAGCAGCTGTGTGCTGTTGCCGCTGAACAAATATGCTGATGACAAAAGAACAGTTGCGTGACCTTTTGCGTCCTTTGTCTTTGCTTGTGTGTTCACCTCTAAACTAAACAGTGCTCAAGTCTCACTTGAGTTTGCTGTGCATTTCACGTTGCTACACATTAAGACTTACTAATACATGCCCATGCTACAGTATTACTTAGCCTCTTTTCTCCGCTGGAAAATTGACACACTTAATCACAATGGAATGAGGTGTGGTAGATGGTTGCCAGTCATGTATAACTTAACCTTCGTGGTTGTTAGTGTCGGTTTTATTTCTGTTGCACAGTTGAAAGCAACAAGGTTGGTACGTTAGTTTCAAACAAACAAGATAAAAACACATATCAATAAAATAAATAAAACAAACAAAACCAGTCAAACTGACTAAAAACGAGTTGGAAAAAAAGACACCACAGCACAAAACACCTGATGGGATGCAAAATGAGCTTGAAAAAATGCCAAGGTAAAAACATTTGTTTTAATATGGGATTTAAAAGATATATGTATCAAGTGGCTATTCCAGAGTACAGGGGCTGTGGCTGAAAGCCTGATATCTCGACTAGATGTTCTAAATGCTGTTTTGGGATGTATAAGTGGAGCAGCTTGGTTAAGAAGTAGCTGGTTGCTGTGCAAACTTTAAAAGTAAGTAAAAGAATCCTAAAATCAGTTCCAAAATGGACAGGGCCCTGTGTAAACCTGCTAAGACTGGAGTGATGTGATCACGTTAAAAAGACGTGCAGCAATATTTAGGACTAACTGGAAGCAGTGGAGAGATGAGCGTGCAAGGTCAAATTATAGAGAGTTGCAGTAGTTCAATCCAGAGGTGATGAAGCCATGATAAGTTGGAGGAAGCTGAGATTTTGCTTTGGCAATTTGACATAACTAATAAGACTGCATTAACTTGCTTCTCTAATATTAAAAAAAAAACTATTTAAAAACTTTTGTGGATGTAAATTAAATGTTATTGTTGTGAAATGATGCTGTCATAAGGATTTACAGGTGCATAAATACTAGAAATTCTCTTTTAGCCAGTTGCCAGGCAAGATGATGACAGCATAATATGTGATTATAGATAAGAATCTTCATGAGACTGAGATGTTGCGTGTCAGGTTTTATACACTTTTTTTGTGGGTTTTGTTTTGTTTTTTGTCTGTTGTTGGTGTCATACAAAAATGAAAGTGCATGTTCACTTGTCACGTGAAGTCAGAGTTGTCTTTATTATCCTTTCAGACAGATTGCTGTTGCTGACTTGACCATTATCAACAAAACAGACTTGGTGAAGGAGGAGGAACTAAAGGAAGTCAAAGACACTGTCAGGTCGGCATCCAGTATTTTGCCCTGCTTGTCATCTCCCTATTTAGGTATCAGTAGAGTGGAGATGTGTAACGTTTATGGTTTCTCTGACTTCAGGTCTATAAACGGGCTCGTCAAGATCATAGAAACCCAAAGATCAAGGTAAGTGGTAAGGTTTTTTTTTGTGTGTGTTTTTTTTTTTTTACACAAATAGGGAATCATGTTGTGAGGAAAGGTTAAGTGGCTTCTCTGTGGCCTGGTCCCCTGCTGTGTTTGGTGTGACTCCTGCTCAGATCTTTGTGTCAAAGATAAAGCTGTTCAGACGTGACTTGCACATGTACAAACACAAACTGCTGTGTCCTGAGTAAACACCAAAATCCTGAGTGGTGTCCAGTTTCCCACAAGGCTTTGCTCTCTGACCCCAGGTCTGCATATGTGTGAATGCGCATGCATCCAAATATGTGTGCGCACGCACCCTGCTGTGCGTTATTGAACCCAGGTAGCATCTGGCTAACACAAGCATAACTCCTTCAGAGTTCAGAACGGGGTGAGCGGATGAAAGACGCCGTGCAGGGTTAATCGAAAAAACATTGTCAAAACTTTTGGGGGGTTTGTGCCTAATTCAGCTGACTTGGTTACTTAGTTTCAGGAAAGTTTACATTTCTGGCTTGCTTTATTGACTTATTACTCAACTTGATGTGGATTTTAAATTAAACTGAAAAAAAGTAAAGTAACTGGTGATCGTTGTCTGCAGGGTCGATCTCTCTGAAGTGTTGGATCTGCATTCTTTTGACAGCAAGGACGGAGCAAAGTGAGTCAGTTTTGTCTAACTCGGGTTCTTATTGAAAACCAAACATAACATCAGTGTAAATATCAGTCAGTGTAAATTGAAAACGCTACGTCCAGATGAACAGAATCAACTCTTTGGGATCAGTGTAAATAACTGGTACACATGTCAATGCTGCATGATTATTGACATCCTCATGTGAAGAAAGGGATTTTCAAACTAAAGCTCAAACTAAAGATGATACAAATATTTATATCGAGGTGTTTAAGCCATGTTACCGAGAATAAGAACCTATATCATCATATTTTTATATATCGATTTATGATTAATGTTTTTGAATGAAACCCTAAATTTTTTGACAAAGAAATTTAAGAAAATATTTTGACATAAAAACATTTACAGTTGAAATGTTGGCACTTTATTAATGCATTGCCCAGTTTATGTACTGATCACTACTTATATCTGTTTTCCTCAACTCAAAAACTTGCAGTCCAAAGATAAAAAAAAATAAAAATAACTTTTATTCCACTGATGGCCTCTGCAGCTACATTCAACTGTCTACCCAGCAGTCCTGATACCGTGGTGACCATGTTTCTCCCTAATTAACGGACTCTTTTATTGAGCATCCCTCTGTTACACCACAGGATGATCATCACATTGTATCCCCTGTAGAATTCCATTATAATGAAAAGAATCGGTGTTCATCCCTTCATGTGAATGTGTTAAAGCTCTCTTACATGCCCCGAGTCACTGTCTCTGGGCCAGCTGCAGAGGATTAGAGCTGTGTGTGTCCATTGGCTCCCGAGGAGTTTCCCTTGTCCCAAAAGATAGCTCTTTTCCCCCTGCCTTTGAGAGCACGGGCCCCGCCTCCCCTCAATCCCATGCTGGCTGTTTGAAGCGGCCCCCCGCCGCTCAGCCTGTGTGGTACTAACAGCACGCAGGGCTCAAGCAGCTGGACACAACATTTAGCCTCCTTGTGAGGTCAGGGAGAAGTGGGGGCACACGGGCTGTAGTTTGTTTGGAAGTGTTGGTGGGTGTTCTGTAGGATTTAATTGGCATTTCTAAAGCCTTTGCAAGTCTGTTTAGAGTTGTAATTAAGCACAGCATACATTGCATTATACTATGAGATCAAACGCAAAGAAGAACTCTCTAAAGTCCACTTCTTTTCTGTAGCAGATTAGAAGGACACAGATAAAAGTCATCAATAGGGTCAAGTACATTTGTAGTCTGTTAACCTTTATTTAATAATGAAGGCAATAGATAATAATACATAAACGTGAACATACCACAAAATCAGAATTTAACTTTGCAGCTCTCGGGACAACGAACACGGCTCCAAGCTTTTTTCCAGATGCCATTTTTAGATAGAAGCTTAAACCTGTCTGGCTGGTTAACCTCAAACACAAAGCAGTGGCTTCTTGTGAGCCGATCACTCCTGACCAACTCAGGAGGAAAAAATGATGTTTTTCTGCTTGTTTTAAAAAAAATATTTTTCATAGTCATAAAAATGAAATAAATCGGTAATTAAATAAAAGACGATTTACCAGGTATAGCAGTAAACTTCATAACTTCTGCTTTATCTTAAATTCCATTGAGGGGATCCTGCTGTCCACAGTAGGAAGCACTGCAATAAGCAATAAAGATTAATTGTTACCAGTTTAAAATAATAACAGTGTGAGATCAACACAAACAGGTTCATAAATGTCCCACGACGTCAGCTATCGGAGAAGAGGACACACAGTACAAAAATGGTAGAGGCAGCTCCAAAGGCACAAAATGTAGCTGGTGCTCCGTCTAACATAACATAATGTGCAAAAAGTATACATATATAATTAGATTAAATTAGATTATTTCTTTGCTATTTTGCTTCTGTACACCATCGCAGTGGGCTTTAAATCAAAACAATCAAGTCTGACTGAAGTGCAGACTTTCAGCTTTGATTCGAGGGGCTCAACTATTATATTAACTGTTTAGGAATCACAGATATTATTATCCACAGTCCCCCATTTTCAGAGGCTCAAATGTAATCGGACTAACACATCATTTTTTAAGTAATTAAAAATTTTATTTAAAGAACCATTTTTTTTGCTGTCAATAACTCCCTAAAATCTAGAACGCACTCACCCAACACTGTTTCTTCCCGTGCTCTGCTAAGCTTTTACTGCAGCCGCCTTCAGTTGCTGCTCATTTGTAGATTTTTCAGCAGCTCAAAAGCATGCTCTGTTAGGTTTAAACCAGGTTTACTGACGTGCATTGGCGTCTCTTCGGACCTCATATATAGTTCCAGTGTACAGTTACCAAATGCCCAAGTTTAACACTTGGAATCGTCTTCAGATCTTTTAGCTGCTTAATCTGTCATGAAATAATAAGAAAACAGGTCTCACCTGGCTGTGAAACTACTCGACAATCCTATTTTGTTTAAGCCTCTGAAAAAGGGAGACTGTGTATAAAAATGTCTGTAATTCTTAAATAGTCCATGCTGTAGTTTTGTTACATCCTTTGAATAAACGGTGAAAGTCTGCACTTCAAACACTTCATTTAAAGTCCAATGGGGTGGTGTATGGAGTCAAAATTGCAAATACTTTACTGCAATATTTTTAAAACGAGGTTGATTTACTTTATCTGTTTTTTATCTGATTATCTGAGTGTCACAAAAATCTATATAAAAACATAATTTCTCTCATCTCAAAGTCTTGCAGAGAAGCTCCAACTTGGCAAACCTACAAGAGCACATCTCGACAAGGTATTGTCTCCTTCAGTTGATTTATTTCCTGTTCTTGAGCTTTGTGCACCACTGGGAGTTTTTCTTGTTTTGTTTGCTAATTTATTTCAACACATCATTTCCTACGGGATAAAGAGGACTTCATTGTCCTCGGGCTAAAACTCTGCCCTGCATCCCCCCGGGCTGTCTCACTGTAGTGAAAACTCCCTCCCCGCTCTGCTTTTTGTGATTAGATCAACTTGATGCTTTTGATGTTTTGTTTTTGTTTTTTTTTATTACATTTTAAACAAACCCTGACTGGGTCATACACAACTTAATATTCACAACTGACAGATTTGCAGTATTGAGCAAAAGATTAGCGTCAGCCTTTGTTTCTTTATATTTTGGTAGGAAAATGTGGAATATTGAGACATGCAATCATGAATGTAAATACAATGATTTCACAATACTTCAGTAATATTGAGGTCCGGGCTCTGGCGAGGCCAGTCCATGACTCATGGTGTTCTGTCGTGTGTTTTTCTATCCATGTATGCTTTAACTGGACAGGCATTGTGTCATGCTGAAAAAGTGAAGCTGTTGCCAATCCGATACTTTGCAGATGGTATTGCATGGTGGATCAAAACCCCAGTGTGCTTTTCTGCATTTGTAATTCCATCAATTTTGACATGACGCCCAACACCACTGGCTGAAATGCAGCTCCAAACCATGAGAGCCTGCATCGTGTAAACACTCACTGTTGTACCTCTCTCCTGACCTCTGCCTTATACACTGATGAGAATTTGTACCAAAGCTTCATCACTCCATCAGACCTGTTGCCACTTGTTTTTCAGCCCAGTTCTTTCTATTTGGCACACAACAGCCTTTTGCAAGGTCTTTGGAAAGCCTGAAGAACTAAATATATAATTAAATGAAAGGTCGCTCAAGAATATTACACAATATTGTGTGTTGGCTGGATGATCACGACACTGGCAAGAATCTTCTCTGCATTTTGTGCCGTTAGCTGTTTAAACAGAATCCATTTATGAATCCAGGATGTTGGATATGAATAAAAAATACAGAGTGCAACTCTAATCACAAAATTGTCTCTTGAGCTATTTTCTTGTCAATATAAACATTATTTTGCAAAACTTTGTTTCTTCCTGGATTCGTTTCACATCATCTCTGTGGATATCCTCATCAGTTAATAGATCTTATGCCTCCTTTAAGCAGTTACGTCTCTTTCGGTTGTCACTTGTGCTTTATATCCATGAACTTTTATCACAGGATGAGGAGAGATTAGGGTTATTTGTGTGGGTAAATCACAGCATTGTTGTCTTTTTCTCTCAAGTTTCCTTTCCCGCATGAAGCTCAACAGACACACTCTCAATCCCCTCCACCTCTTCTCCCCCCATGTTGCTCTTTCATGTAAATGAGAATGCTGTTATTCTGTTGTTATACTAAAAGACAAGGAAGTATATAACTTTAACACTTTGACACAAAACCCCTCAAATATCTGCAAAGTGCCCTTTAAATGCTGTAAGGAAGTATGGAGGGGAGGGACTGTGTTTCTGTGTGTGAGAGAGGTAAAAGGGGGGGGGGGGGGGGGTAAAAAAAAAAG
>VOQK01040474.1:0-33447 GCA_015052645.1 Benitochromis conjunctus
TTTTTTAAACAGGCTATGACTATTACGGCGGATCAAAGTAAGGCCATACACTGTGAGATATTGTTCGATCAAAAGAACACCACGCAGAGGAAAGGGGAGAAAACAGATGGTGACAAAACTGGAAATCATGAATGTGCCATAGCTGTGACTCATTGGTGTCTCTGCACAAAGACTTATGCAACACTCTGCATTTACCAGCCAGCCACAGTTCACAGTATTCCTTCCATTAAAAGGTTTTCTCAAAACACCACGTACAACACTCTAAACTCATGAGGCACCTCCAAATTTGGAAGCTACCGAGGAGCTCGCATTGCTCTGATGCGATCATAAAAACAGCGGGCCGCTGGCCTCCGACCAGCAGGCAGAGACCTTCAGATGTTTGATTGAGAGAGAGAACACACACATCCAGCTGTTCTGCAGAAATCTGCTCAAACATAGCAAAATGCCCAGGAAATGATAGTAAATACGATGCAGGGAGACAACATTTTCAAGGAATGCGACTACACACGGACACCTTATGTAGTTCACAACTTAAGGGCTTTTCAAAAGAAACCTTCTGGGCAGGTAAACGCAGTCACTCTTCAGACAGGAAGATAATAAAACCCCACCATCAGCAGGGTGACTGTTCTGCATCAGAGTGTCTTTAGTTACTGCACAAACTGAGGGTGGATTCTCTGATAAAAGAGGTCATATATGCAGAACTAAAAACCAGACTTTTCTCACATTTAGACGCAGGTACATAATTCGTGCTTCCAAAATTTAGCAGTTGGAGGTGCTTCTACAGCAGCTTGTAGACGCTGCCAGAGATCTCTGGATTTAGATGGCACTTTCTTGTAACAACATCAGGGCTCTGTAGGGGTCATACCATCTGTTGCGTGGCTCTGGCAGTACTTTGGGGTCATGTGCTGTCTCATCTGTCTCATTTGTGAAACACCTCACCAACAGCAGCTTTGGATTAAAGAAAAAGAAAAAAAAGGTGGCTAAAACAGTTGCACAATACTGCGTATCCCATCATTTATCTGCAGTTGTTTGCTTTTAGCACAAAGAAAACGATTACCTCAAAAACTCTCTGTCTAATGTTTTGAGACTTACGCATTGACTCTACTGTCAGTCATTTTGAAGCGCCTTCTTAGGACTAACTCCCTGCTTGCCAGGACCAGAAGCTCACCTTTTTTTGGATGCAATCCAAACGTGTAAAAACGTGTGCGAAACTTGCAGAATCTAAAATGAAAATGCAACATACAATTTGGAACTTCAATACGGCATCCAGTCACAATCGCCACGCGTAGCAGCCTTTTCAAACTAAAATAATGTATTCGTGTAATACATAAAAGACACATTACAGCCACTTCAGTTGTAAATCATTTAACATCCAGTGTTAAAGTAGCTGTTAAGATGAGATGGCTGACTGGCGGACTAATCTACAAGCAAATCTAACAGCACGTCGTGATTTAACAAGACGTCTCTTTTTAAATCTCTGGTAATGGCTGAAATATAAAAGCTTGAACTTTTTCACCGCATGCACACTTACATTAACAAAGTGATTTAAGCAGGTGGGTGGATAGATGTGTGGATTGACGGCACAGTTACATTTAAAATAAAATACTGTTTTTAAATCGGGGGGATTTATCAGATTCGGCTCTGATCTTACTTCTGCTTTGAAAGTAGAAAGGAGGCTTGACGTTACAAGGAAAATTCCAACCCTGCCAGCATTAATATAAAGTGCACCTTTAGTAAACTGCATGCTGGGGCATTAGATGTTAAAACATCAGTGGGATGATGTGGGGAACTGTCCCCACACCTAATCAAAAAAGCTCTGGGCTGCACAGGGATGCACAAAAAGCTACTTGCTGCCATCATGAATTTACTCACATTACAGGAAAGTCTGATGGGTTCCTGGCTGAAAAAAGAAGTTCTTTCCATTTGAATACATGGATTCTTTCATTGATCCACATACGAAAATTGGTCTCTGTCTTAGTATTTGGAGCACTGTGCAGACACCATGAAGCGCCCCGGGAGACTAACTCCAGACATAAGCCACTGCAATGGTCCAGGCCACAGGGACAGAAGACTTGACCTGGTATATTCCTCTTGTAGGAAACCCACCCGATGGAAGAAGATCATCCAAGTTGCGGCGCACTTCAATATCAGTGTGGTATATTTTATCTTTTGTATCTCAAGTCTTTCGCTGTCATGACATTCCCTTCGGTATTTTCAATGAGAAATTGAAAATTTCATCATCAAAGCAGATCTTTCAGAGAGTACACCATGCAACTTGACATCAAAAACACTTTTTTGTTCCCCATTTTTGTTCCCCTTGATTACAGAAAAGAAAAGACTCAAAGACTCTGAGCAGACTGAAACCATGTTTGGAAAAAAAGAAAATGAATCATAAAGACTAAAGCAAAACCCATCTGACCTTTGACTGCAACTGCATACAACTACAATCCGAAGACAATAAACATAAAAATATTAACACGTGTGCTAAATCACACCAAGTATTACATGAAGTACTTGTAGCCATCCCAAAGGGCAATCTTAGTTATGTTACACCCCTCTGCAACTCTGTTTTCCAGATTGACTGACTTTAACTTCGCCAATCAGAATAAGTGCTCACACGAGCCTGGTTATCAGCTCACTAAGTTAACCCGGGGTTTCCTGTGCACGGGACCAATTGGCTAACCAATTACATGCATGGATAAGTGTACTGGCAGCAGATCAGCTGACTGTTCAAAGGAAGATAAAACAATACTGTGAGAAAAATATGAAGAGGTTAAACACACAGCATAGACTGAAAGCAACACATCTGCAACAGAAAATTCAGCTGTGTGTGTGTCTGTGTGTGCGTATAAGAGAGAGAGAGAGAGAGAGAGTCCTATATAAAAGTCCTATATAAACACGTGAGCGCTTTAAGTGCTTTGCAGTCAATAAGACTGGACAAGATCTATTACAGTAATGAAGTCTACCATACTTGAAGCTTGGGAAGCGAGCTGGCAAAAATACTGATTGTATAATTTAACAGATTTATCAGTATCACAGCTCTATCATTAGGCCACAGGAGAATCTGATGGAATATAATTGAGTATTTAATTCAATCAACTTTTAAAAGACAGGTTTTAGAGTTTAGAGTTTGAGAGCAAGTAAAGAACAAAAATAACAACAGGTTTCTAACGTAGGAGATTTGATACAAGAACCACAAATACAAAGGTGGTCTGTTTTAGGATTATATAGTTATGCTTATACGATTTTTGTGAAATCGATTGAAGACAAGAGGAAGAAATAAAGACTGAATAAATGTGTAAGTCTAGAATCTGAAATGATTACTACTGCTTACTGGGGGAAACTCATAGATATTAGACTTTACTAAAAGAAAAACTTTATCCCCTCCTACTATCTTGGCACAGTGGGCAAAGGCTCGTCTAACAATGGTTTTGCTATTTTCCAGAGAATTAAAGAGTCAGGAGGCAAACCCCGGGTTAGTTAAGAAGTTATCTGGATAAGACAAAATCCTGCTTCGTACTACAAGCCTCTGGTATCTTCTGACACTCAATATCTCACTAGCACAACACAGTAGGTTCACACTAAACACCCACTGTATAATTTTTTTGTAGCGTAAACAAATAAGAGGGTTTTGGTTGGGAAGTCGGGTTCCAGTGTGCTGTACTGTAATTCAGTCAGGCAGAAATGCTACCGTGGCCAAAGACTCCCCACATGTTACTTGGCCCATTTTGTAGTTCACTGGGTCTTTTGCAGGTTTTGTGTATCTATTGCTAACAACCTCGTGCTGAACTTGTTGATTGCACAAGTTAAATCCATGATGACAGTTACAGCAAGCTAGCAGATATGTTTGTTCTTGTTCACTTGTGTGCTTGGGCAGATAACTAATGAGTTGCAACTGCGAGCACATTAAATGAGGTACCCTGCTACGTGCACTATTAGATTAGAAAGTTTTCTGTAGCTAGTACACAGTCTTGAGTGAAAAGAGTTGATTGATTTTTCAATCACATCTGTTCAGAGAGAATGTGAAGCAGAGAAGACTGAGCCAAAGTAGCACAACACACCAAAATCTCCACAACGTTACACTGCCAGCTTTTGTTTTTTTTTTTAAATGATTGGTTGTCACACAATCGTAGAAAGCAAATCGCAGGATCTCCAAGGGCAATGGCTTACTTAAACCCCCCCCAGCTGGTGCTTAGCAGGACTGCTGAACAGTTACAAATGGACATCTTTCTTTTTTGCCCTGCACGCTGCCGGTCTCATGTGGTCACTCACACTTATTTCAGCCTGTTTGGACTTCACCTAATGGCCCAGAAAGGGCAAAGCTCTCATGTCATTCGTTTCTAGATGAAACTAGCTCAAACACATTTGCTGGCGGCTGAAAATTCCCTCACTTTGCACAGAGGTCATTCTGTCTGAACCTGACACTCAAAGTAACGCAAAGTATTGAGAAACATGATGATGTTGCACTACTGTTGTTGGCACCATAACACATGAATTTCAGCAGGCAAGTTTCAGTCTCACTGATATGCGAGATGCGATCACATGCGTCTGAGATATGCATCTGTCTGATCCTCCAATTGGCTTTGGCACTGCTGTTATGGGATGAGCTGTGCTGTTTGTCTTAGTTCATTAAGCTGGACAACTTCACACTGTATATTACTCCACACAACTTTAACCTGGGCAGATTATCCAAAGTGAATGAAACCAAACAGGCTAGTGTATACCACACAATCCCATATCAAACAAATCTATTTGTTCTCTGTCATTCCCCTAACTCTCAGTCTTCAATTCCCATAAAAGTTTAGGAGGGAAAAAAAAAAAACTAAGCTATTTATTACACTTCACCACATTATACACAATTACCACTGTCAGACAAGTAAAGACTAGTAAATGAATGGGTAAAAGGTCGTTGTAGCAATACTGGACTTAATATGTGATTTTTCTATCAATGTAGTGAATGACCTGTTTTTCAGTTATTACAGTTTCCAGGACTAACGAATCACTGCCATGAAGTGACACACATCTGTACTACAATCATATTTTCTATCAAAGTTTCTCTCAAAGTTCTCTCTAATATTTTGAGGTTTTTACCTCACAAGGAAATTAGCTTTTCTTCAACTTGCAGGGTGAGAAAACAGAGTCGAAGTCATCAAATGCAACTGGAATCACTTATTGGCAATCACTTCAGTTTGTAATTTGCTGTGCTTAAGCTGACAGCATCCTCGAGAGCATAGCAGAACTCAGGGAAATCAATGGCGCTAATTTAAAGATGGCTAATTGGTAAAGCTTTTGAGTTGCTTTTAATTAAATAAGGGCTGCCCTAAATGAATGGAATTTATGCATGAATACACATTGATTTTACTACATAATCGTCTACCCGCTGTTTGCCAAAATAACATGAGAAGGTTGTTTTGTTTTTTTTAAAGAGCCTATTTATATGCAACAGCTGTGTGCTGTTTGGAGTAAACTTGTTTCAGTGGGATGTCTGTTAGAGTAGAGTTACCTCATTGAAAGTGACCTTGTTGTTTTTTATCGTCTGAGGTGAGCTCTTCCATGTTTTACCGAAAAAGTGCTGATGATTTCTGTCAAACAGCGTCGCCCGTAGCTGGTAGGTCACACTTTGTCTTCCCACTGCCGTCTCCTATGTGCAAAAAGGAAGCACATACATCTTAGAAAAGTCACTGGTAACAAGTGAACAGTTAAACTTAAATCCTCCTTTTTAACCATTATCCAGCTTCATGAAAAACACCCCAGAATAAGGTTCCCAATATCTAAATCCTCAGTTTCCCCATCCCTGTAACTGTGTAAGCAAGCAGTGGATGCCAGATTCACTGTAGTAGTGTTTAATGCTCTTTTTATAGACCGAGTTTACAAATAATCACATGACATTATGATTTAGTCCCCTTGATTGTGTGTTTGATTTTAAAAAAAAAATGTATGGTTGCCTTCAAATATAACACTTTCGAAGCTTCGCGAGATTTCGTCCGGTTCAGCGTCACATAGATGGATACTGAATGAACCTCATCGTGTCTTTTATTTTGACAGTCAATACAAAGTCAAGCTCACAAACTAAAATAAACTGAATTTAGCTTGCTAAACCTCTATTGTGTTGTTATAGCAAAGTTGTTTCTATGTGTTTAACCAGCACTGAACGCTAGCTGGAACCAGTCACCTGAGGTGGGAGGTGAGCTGCAGTGACACGGTTGAGGCTGAGCTGGAAGCCGTGGGACTGGGTGAAGCGGCTTTCAACAGCCAGCCTAACGCTCTGGCTGTGCGGGGGAACCACCCGGCTCCTCTCAAACACTTGCTTCCAGTCGTCCGGCCTTCTGGGTATGTCTTCTGTTTTTAACATGTCCTTTAGTTAAAACAAACGTCAGCCAGACATTGCACACAAAAAAACGTTGATCGCAACCAATGAGTTACTCCGAATTTAGTCTTCTCCAATCGTTCAGATGTTCAAGCCCGCGGCCGCCATAATGAAATCGGATTCTACCATTTAGAACAGTGGGGGGGATATGTAATAAATAATTTCATTAGGAGCGTTCGCGAGGGAGAAAAAATATTTGAAAATATACTTAATACACGAATAGTGTTTTTAACGCAAGTGTACATTTTATGCCCGAAATTTAAAATCTACAGAAAACTTTGCAGTGGCCTCCTTTACACATTCATACCTTTCAGTTGGTATTTCCCAAGGTGCTGCATCAGTTGCTATGGTAATACTCATCTTGCCGTTTATATGAACGTCAGCATCTCCAATTGAAAGTTAGTTTACTGCCACACTCGTGTGCTTAGACTCAATTCCCCCTGAAGAACATGTGCTGTCCATTCTCACAAAAACACTGCTGTCTAAAAACAAAAGACAGAAAAACAAATTATGTACTGGAAAGAAAGAGAATATCAGAATGATGTATGTACTATGATCTGGCCAAATAGATAAACAGCAGAGACAATCCTAATCCAGTGATAAACAGCAGGCAGTTTGAAACAGGAAGACGAAAACAGAACTCTGGGAACCCAAAGAAGATTTCAGCAGGCGAGGCTAAAACAGATGTGTAGCTTGTTGTCACGTTTTGCATAGCCTATATAAACTGTAATGCTAATAAAGCTATTTGAATTGTATTATTTTTGTAATCATTAATATTCACACCGTGTACGTGGAATGTTTTCCCCGTTACGATATTATTGTAATTATAAAAAATATAAGTTACTTCCACAAACAATCACGCCACACTAGCAAAAAGAAAGTAGGGGGAAAGCACCAGTAGGGGGCAGTCACACACTTCCGCTGCTGCTCTGAGCCTCCAGAGGAGGAAGAAGAAGGAAGCGGTAGGTACAAACCGAAAACAAAACAGCGAAATGTTCGGGAAAATTAAACCTGTGAAAATTAGGAGTTACAGTGAAAACAGGAAATATGGAATTGCCACAAAAGATGTGAAGGAACTACTGAAGAAGGCCTGCAATTTGCTACAGGTGAGCCTTGTGGGAATTAGTTAGTTTTTAACACCTTACACGGCTGTTCCGCTTTTTTATCTGAGAGGATGTGACGACAACGTCATCGCTGCTAGTAAACAAAAGAAATTACGATTTTATTTTTTCAAACTAGTAGTTACTCGATACGTGATTGGTTCAGGTCCAAGATCATCTCCACTGTGAAGAAGATACGGCATAACATAATTTTCGCATCATTTTTAGAGAACTCAGGGAAACAGGATGTATGTGAAAAAGTTATGTCCCATTCAAGTCAAAGTGACATGTAGCATATATGTTCATATTTAAAGATGCTTTTTTGTTCCATTCAGATTAAATTCTGTTTATGATGGGCTGGGAGCCGAATGGCCTCGGGCACATTGTGTATAAACTCTCTGAAACAAAGAGAAAATGATTTGTTGGTGGAAGAAAATCTGTACTATTAAACTATTTTGTTTAATTAGAGTTTACATCGGATAAATAAATCCGTTTAATCTGAGCAGACTGCCACAGATGGCTCTCTTATAAAAGATGTCAAGTTCACAGATTAGTTATCTGGTCTAAAAAGCTTCTACTTATAGTCCACACAACACATTTGTCATTGGTGTTGTTATCTGTTATGTTCTCCACGAGTCCAGGTGCCACTCTCTGGTGCACGTGTTTGTTTGTACGAGGACGGGACCATAGTGACGGAGGATTTCTTCCCAACTTTGGCGGATAACACCGAGTTGGTTCTTCTCTCTAAAGGGCAGACGTGGAGTGGAGGTACGAGCATCAATACCAGACGAGCGTTTCTACTCTAAACTTGTGTTTATATTCCCCCAGTCGACTAAACTACTGGATGATTGTGGTGTTGCGTAATCTTTATGCATCTGATTTTTAGTTGTGTGCGACATCGGTCAGTTACTCAACACAGACCGGCATGCTGACAGGCTCATTGAAGCAGCGAAGGGGCTCCTCTCTGATGAGAAATCTTCAAAGAGGCGTAAAATCCTGACAGACCTGCTACAGAACCTGGAGGATAGGTCGGAGCTGGAGAGCAGAGAGGAGGATGAAGACTGGTTCCAAGGTAGCAGCCTTCATCCTCTTGGAGAAGCATCTTTTTTTTGTTTTAGAGTTCCTGTGACTTTTCCTGTCGTGGCTTCTTTTGAGGTCAAACTCCAAGCCTGTCACACGAGGCTCAGAGAAATACAGTTAGGCCTGTAGATACTTGGACAGTGACAGTTTTTTGTGAATTTGTCCCTGTGTTCCACCACAGTGGATTTTAAATCAAACAATCTGGATGTGATTGGAGTGCAGACGTTCAGCTTTAATTCAAGGGATTTAACAGGCTTGCTGAGCCTTGACCTATGTGGGTCGTGGCTGTTGCCCCACCCTACTGTTCCCTGCTGAACTTTGCTACTTCTTCACATGTACTGTGAATAATAATAAAAATTATAATAATTAATAAATAAATAGATTTAAATGAAAACACAAACTTTTGAGTCTCTGAAAATGAGGCTTGTGTATAAAAAATGCTTTGAAAAAGCATTGTGAAGACTCTGCACCATTATGTTTGGAAGATGTTTGGTCAGTGTGATTACTTCTGTATAATCGATGGCTTTTTCCACAGATGTTTCACTTGATGTGAGTCTAAATGAATCTGTTGAGCATCTTCTTATGTGGGTTTTTCTTCAGGTGTTGATTCTCGATTTAAAACAAAGTCTGCCTACATGAAGTACAACTGTGAGAGCAGGATACGCGGCTACCTGAAAGAGGTAAACCTGGGAGGCCAGGTGACACTCTGTGCCTGAGGTCTTTACATGATTGCATTTCGTTACCCTGTATTTATAAATGTGTAATGACGATAAAGTACTCTTATCCTATCCACAGTCTAACAGTTGTGTTTTTTGTTGTTTTTGTCAGCTGGATGATGCCACAAAATCCATACAGAAAGCAAAAGTGAAGGCAGAGTTTTTGAAAACCTCACAGAGCCTTGCAGATATGCTGAAAACAGCCAAGTACAATGGCTGCTACTTTGACAGGACTGAAAAGCAACCAGATCGCCTGTGTACTCAGGAGGGATGGTTCACCTGCCAGGTACTACAAGAATACAAGCTGTGAGGTATTACGAGGTCTAACAGAGTTAAACTGGCATGAGAAACAAATGCAGGCAACATGAGTTTTACTGTGTCACAGACAGGCTTTTGAGCTCTGAGGGAAAGACTTGAATCTGTACAAAGTGGCTGGGATCTGCTCCAGCTGACTTGTCCGAGGTTAGTTGCATGTGAACAGAAGAGTCAGAGACAAAAGTGCAGTGTGGTGTGAGCACCAAAGATGATAAAAAGTAGTGTTTAACTATGCTTAACAGTCACTACATATAATATTTTTTAGACATTTTGAAAGTCCAGATGTGCTTCAGACTAAGTTCCTCTTCCTCTGAATTGCATCCTCAGGGATCGTTTGATGAGAAAGTGTGCCAGTCTCTTCACTCTATCAACCCCTACGGAAGCCGCGAGGGCAGGATTGTCTTCAGCACTTGGAATTTGGACCACAGGTTCACTCCACCTTTAGTTTATTTACAAGATTTTTTTTATTTTTTTTTAAACATCCTTTTTACATTTTACAGCTTTACATCCTTTCATGCCATTTGTTTCCAGGATTGAAAAGAAGAGGACAGTTATTCCCGCTCTGCTGCAAGCTCTGCAGAATCACAGGAGCGCTGACATCAACCTGAACTACTTCTACCAACTGCTGTTCACGAGGGAAAACCTGAAGCTGGTCCACATAGTCTGCCACAAAAAAGGAGCTCACAACCTGCAGTGTGACACCAAGAAGATCTATAATAATGCCGCCAAAAATCTGAAAGCAAAGCAGAAGCCCAAAATAAAGAAAAAGCGCATAATTTGAAGTCCTGTGACAAATGACCGGACTGTGATTTGTTTGACGACCTGGTAAATCATTAACTCTTAAAAAAATTAGCTGGAAAGGTAAATTTGCCTTTGCAATCTTCCTGACGTAGTCGTGTCATCAGTTTCTGAGCTCCAAACCCACCACGGTGAGCTTTAATTTCATATTGGAAAGGATCGACCACACTTAAGAAACCCATGAAATTCATTTATTGGTTCATTGTATTGGCACTGTGACGTAAAGTACACAAATGAAGTACAAAGATGATAGCGAATGATGCATCCACTCTGAATGCTGCATAGAATGTGAAAAGCAAATTGACATAAATAAGGCAGTAAAATATATAAAATATTTGGACGGTTTAGAACAGTCATGTACAAAACACAGGCGACAACATCTAGTGCAATTACTGTTTAACCTCTTGGTTAGATTACATTTTCACTCAGGTTTAAATTATCCAGTCTTTCAGACTGCAGGCTTGTATGAGGAACCTTTTGTTTAAACAACACTCTTTTACAAATTTTAGAACCCCATCAGGAAAAAGTAATTCATTACTTATGTATCGATACAGATGTGTTATATATTTCAAAGCTGCCAGAAACGTGAGCACACAGATGAGTTGAGGATGAAGAGACACTTGGTGAATAATGACTTTTATGCAGAAAACTCGATGGCGTTCAGCTTAAACGACGAATTTGTGCTATTAAAGCTCTCAGTACAGAAGTTCATGCTCCATCCCTCCTCGTTACAGACGTGTAATATAAAATTGATTTGTCCCTCTGTTGCTTTTATCGGCATGTAACATTTGTAATAAATCAGTTTTAATTTGTATGGGCAAAGAAAACCTGAAATCCAGCATTTCTTTTAGTATCTCAGAGGCTAATCTGAAGCTGCACTCAGGATTCATTTTACTACACAAAGTGCTGTGAACACCAGTGACACCAGATCAGGCTACACCGGGTGTTATGTGAGCATACATTCAGCAATAATTTCACAAATATTACTGCATTTACTCACATTGGCCATTTTCATTGTATTGCAGTTATTTATTTATTTTTTTTAAATCTAATTATTGATTGAATGCGATGTTTGAGCAGGTAGTTTTCTAAGTGCTGAGAGGTTTAATGTCTTTTCATAAGCAGAACTTTCTCAGTTATAAGAGCAGCAACTCTTCACTAAGTGCCCACCCCGTTGTCTCGCTCCACGCCACTGAAATCCACCGCGTCTTCATCGCTGTCCTCTCGAGCGTAGTAATGTCGCCTCCTGTTCTTCCTTTGGGCACGGCTAGAAGACGTGGATGATCTTTCAGGAAAATCCTGTAGGATGAGTCCGTATTTAGAATTCATTTAACGCAACACCAATCATGCTGAAGATATAAGTGCAGGAATCTCATAAGAGGGTGAAATGTCAGTTTGTTTAATCTGTGAGTGAGAGCAGAAAAAGATGCTGCAATCGTATACATTTGAGAGAATTGATCAAAACCTCAAGACAAACTTAAAATTCTACATTAGGGACTCCTGGCACAGTGAGGCTTTTATGTAACAACTCGTGGTCTTCTACTCTGCATATTTATTACTCATGTTTTGAGTTTTATTAGCAGTAAGACCCTTTTGGTACATCCAACAATGCACCAATTACTGCTGAAATGTAAAACCAATTTTAGGGTCCAAACGTATAACAAGTCTAACATATCTTCCAACTCCCATGTCTATTATAAAACACCCTAGAAGTGCAGCTTTAAATGAATAGATGTGGATGATGATCCTTCTGAACTGATCATCAGTCAGAAGTTTGCTTTACCAAAAACAAAAAAAAACAGTTTCCCCCAGGAAATAAAACCAACATGCCTCACCTGTACAGCATCCAAGTTTCCAAAGAACTGCTCCACAGGAAGGATCTGATTACTGTCATCATCCGGGAACATGATTTTGCCCGTTTCTTCATAATCCATATGCTCAGGCTCATATTTGTCCCAGATGCTATTCATTATGCAGCTGTCTGAATCCTGTCCCATCATCAGCGCGTTCTCTTTACCTTCCTGTCCTTCATGCTCTGGTGATGCTGAGCACCTCCTCCTGCCAGAAGACTGGTGGCATTCACAGCTGATGCAGGAGTCTCTCTCCAGAGGAACAGCTGCTTTAG
Source organism: Benitochromis conjunctus (assembly GCA_015052645.1). NCBI lineage: Eukaryota > Metazoa > Chordata > Actinopteri > Cichliformes > Cichlidae > Benitochromis > Benitochromis conjunctus. Next base: position 12,502 of record VOQK01040474.1, read on the forward strand.
CGTTCCCAACTGCTGAGCTGCTCTCAGACGACGAGTTCGCCTTTGGACTTTTCACGCATCTCCTCCTTACAGCAGATGTCTATGATAGAAAAGTTGAGGAACAAAGTTTGGATGATGTTGGGGTAACCACAGCGGGACTCCACTGCAGTAATCACATCCAGTTAATTTGGAGCCACTCACAGCTGTCCAGTGTAGGGGTTACAGCTGTAGGGGTGTAGATAACTACACCGGATACACTCAGAAACAGCAGATCATTTAACTCCTGCCTTTCTTTTTGACTCACCACACATCTGCTGCGTTATGTACACAGACAAAACAAACCTTTCTGGAGTTTCTGGTCTCAGAGCTGCTCTTCCTCTTTCTTGGCTTCAAGTTATCAACTTCACCAGGCATCTGCAAAGCATCACGATGTTTGTTTATATAGAGTAGTTTATCAATGCAATGACTTTGTGGGGAAAAACAAACAAACTATGGTTTCAGTCAGCTGAGAGGAAGCCGTGAAAATGCCCGCGTTTGCTCCTGCTAAGCAGCAAATTAGCAAATGTTTTCACTCCAGTCAGTAAAGCAAGCAACATTTATCGGGCAGCTGTTTAACGGAGGCAGTTTTATGAGACTTTTCGCTAGTATGAAGATTTGTCATTTCCCAGTTTAAACACTGTCTTAACCACAAAAATAGTGGACAACATCAATCGGATAAAGCTGGCTCTGCAGTCCCGCTGAGCTGCTTAAACCCCCCGACAGCGCCCCTCTATCCTCCGCCGGCCAAACTCGGGCTAATTTGCTGGAAAATTAATGTCGCGTTACTCCTCAACTATGACCCAGTTCCTCCAGTACAGTCAACACGCCTAATCCCTCCGGCGTTGCTTTTTCGCGTGTAGACGTGCCCGACCTCCGCCAAATTTCAGTCCATAAAAGGCGTCTGATACTTGAACTGCTACACAACAACACCTGCTCAGCACCGCAGCTAGCTTTCGCCTGCAAAAATCAAAGCAACATCGTCGGAAAACAAGCCACGGCGGCCAAAAATGCCCCGGGTATCATAATTTGAACCACGGGGCAGAACAATGACTCCAGCCGTCTGTGCGTTACAATAACACCAACACGGAGGTCACGACGACGCTAAGGCGTCACTAAACAACAGAAACGCCTAATTTTGACATCTCGGCAACAAGCTAATGCGGCCAGCTACGAGCTAACAGATGGAGAGAAAAAATAACTCTTTTGACCTGCCTGCCGGTTTTCTCATTTAACTAAACACCTACTTACCTTCTGTATCATTTGCCGGCGTGAATATTTAGGTTTTTCAGCACCTACGATATTGAAAGTTTCCACCACCTTGGGGTTTTCTGGCTTTCCAATCGGCTGGCTTCAACTAGCGACTAAACAACGGCGATAATTTTACGATGTGAGCGCTCCCCGCCGCCTCCCCGGTGTATTTCCTGCTGGTGAGGTTCACTCAGAGGTCTGCAGTTTCAATATCAGGACGTCCTCTGCGCCGCCACCGACACCACCCCGTACCAACGAGCATTAGAGAGAATGGAGAAAAAAATAGAAGTGTTATTATGTATATATATATATAATATTACATTCCTATTATAAAAATATATATATGTAATTAAAAGTAGTTTAGTTCAAGGGGTTTGTAAATGCTTTTTACTAGATATATTTTCCTATGCATGTCATTTTCTTTTGGGTTTTTTCACTATTTTAATATTTTATTTTTTGACAAACTTGGCCTTCTCCACTTTCACGCCATCTCGGTGCTTCTGCGGGAGCTGTTTCCACCCATCTCATGACTTCTGCTAATGAAAGAGGTCCTCGTGACACGCTGGTTCACAGTAAGCCCATTTTTGTCCGTGGTAATTTGTGAGATGGGACAATCACACGTAAAATGCCAGTTCACGCCATGTTTCAAAGTTCGGGTTTTGTTTAGCAGTGACGTATGAAGGAGGAGATCCCGGAAGTCGAAATGTAGTTCCAATCAATGTCCACAAGATGGCGCAATAAGGTTTTTTAAAGAAGCGTCTTATTCTTTTAATCAGCCAACAGGTCACGCTGGCTTCGGTTTTAACAGCTGTGTAATAATTTAGAACATGCTGTTGGCTCTGTCCTATAACAAAACAATATATATACATCATTTAGAAATCTTTTCATGTTCTGATTGTCATTCATCGCACAGTCCCAGTCAGGAGGCTTTTGATTTCCCCCCCTCTCTTCCAGAGCAACCGACAACATCACGCGGCAACAGATGGTGGGGCCCCACGGATCTCAACGTCACGGACTCTGTGGGATTGTTGTACGTTAGGAGACAGAAAACACAGAGAAAGCTCGAGAGGAGCTGTAGTCCAGTATTTCTCACCTAGCATTGGAATTAAAATTAGACAGTGTCAAACTTCTTTAGAAAATCATCATCGGTGTTCCTTTATAAACGCTGTAGTGTTTGTTTAATTCCTCACATGAACCTGGTGAAGTATTTCTGAATCATTCCGTTGTATTTATTACTTCTGTTCTCTATCACTTCTAATCATGAAAATAATGAGGATTAAAGGGGTTGCTGATATTTAATATTAAGAATAAGATTGTGGATTCGCAAAACCTGATGAACACGTGTGTCAGACAGAGAGAGAAATGGGATACCTGCCGGTCCCAGATCAGTTTAGTTAATTAAGGGGAGGAGATATTTGGGGAGGTGGGGCGAGATGGCATCCTCCATCAGATCTCCATATAGTCTGTGCGGAGACAAAACCCTGAGAAGAAATTCGCAGACGAGCTAGACAGCCAAGAGGAGCGAATGTGTGACTTCACTCTGCGCTGTCATGGTCAAGAAGTGGCCAAGGAGACACTTGACTCTGAGCGCTCTTACCCCGTGTCTTCGTGAGGTGGGACTGCGGTCTCCACTCGGGCGCACAGTTGTGAAACATTATGAAGGCATCTGAGGGTCCCAGCGTGCCACGGTGACAGCAATGGATCACTTTTTTCGGAGAAAGCGGATCCCCGCTTTTCTGAAACCTCTGTTGAGTCTTTCTCTGATCTTTGCGTCTTTTCTCATGATCCAAAAGCTGAAACTGTCGGAGAAAGACGCATTGGGGGTTAAACATGTGAGGGATGCGGCCTGGTGCGGCTCGGAGTGTTTTTCATTCAAGAGGACAGCTGTAACCAGATCGGGAAGCTCAGACTCTCTCGTGCCCGTCAAGGATTTGGAGACACAGAGGGTCCCGAATGTAACTCGGGCTTCTTGGGACGCGCAGGTTCTCAACTGTAGCGCGGACGAATCGGTGAGGACCCAGGACTGGTTCCGGCGCTTGGATCAGAGATTTCACCAGTTTGTTCTTCACAGACACTGCAGGTATTTTCCTATGCTCATCAATCACCCGGAAAAGTGCGCTGATGGAGATGTTCACCTCCTTGTGGTGGTCAAGTCCGTTATCGAGCAGCACGACCGGAGGGAGGCCGTGCGTAAAACCTGGGGAAAGGAGCAAACCGTGGATGGGAAGAAAATTAAAACATTATTTTTACTAGGAAGCCCAAACACTGGCAAAGACACCAAGAACCTACAGAAACTGATCGAGTACGAGGACCAAATCTTCGGGGACATCCTGCAGTGGGACTTCATGGACACCTTCTTCAACCTGACTCTGAAAGAGGTCAATTTTCTCAAGTGGTTCTACATCTACTGCCCCAACGTGCAGTTTATATTTAAGGGAGACGATGATGTGTTTATGAACACGCACAACCTACTGGAGCTCATCGACTTCAAAGTGGAGCAGCGCAAAGCGGGCCGCTTGTTTATGGGGGACACCATCTCCAAGGCGATCCCCATCCGAAACCGACAGAGCAAATATTACATCCCCAAGGAGCTGTACGACAAGCCGTACCCACCCTACGTGGGAGGTGGGGGGTTTCTGATGTCCGCCCATTTAGCCAGGAGGCTCTTCGTGGCCTCGGAGGCCGTGGAGTTGTACCCCATTGACGATGTGTTTTTGGGGATGTGCCTGCAGAGGCTCCACTTAACCCCAGAGATGCATCCGGGCTTCAGGACATTCGGCATCACCAGACGCAGGGCGAGCGCCATGAACACAGAGCCCTGCTTTTATAAAAACCTAATCGTGGTCCACAAACTGAGCGCGCAGGAGCTGCTCAGGATGTGGAGCGTGGTGCACAGCCAAGACCTGATCTGCGCGAAAAAGACTTCGATATGATTGACAGAAAGTATCAAGTAAATCAATTCACCAAATCTGAGCTCACAGGAAGTCTTCTTTGGCCGATCATACCTGATGATCTTTACGCAATCTGCGGAGTCACATTAATTTTTCCGTTACCGTTACGCACGGGTCTGCCATGGAAGAGGAACTGAATTTAATACGTGTCACATTAAAACGGTTGATTTGTTTTCAGCTGACTCAGCAGGTTGGCGCTCTCCTCTCCACTTCTGTATGGGTCTATTTTCCGTTTTGTAAAAACCACTAGAGCACAACTTTCGCATTGTGAAAGCACCAGTGTTTCTGCGCCATTCCAGACTGTACTGCCTTAATCTGAATTTCAAAATGTATTTAGACACGTAAATGTAAGAAACCCCCGCGTGTTCGTGCAGGTGCGAAAAAGACTGACTTGTTACATCCAAGTGTTTCCCCTAAGCTTCATTTTCCGACTTCAGGATTTCTCTGCAACGTTCAAGTGCAACTACAGGATTTACAGCATAGAACAAACAGCTGCATTCATAGTTGAATGATTATTTTATTGAATAGAAATTGTAAAAAGAAAAAAAATCAAACTATGGGTATTTTAAAGATAATATATTGGTTCTGTTTTTACCTTGTTTTGTAAGATTTACAGAGGCAGGCTTGAAACCAAAGAAACCACGTGTGTGTAACACTGTAAATTCATGTGTGTTAGTGTCAATAAAACCAGAGCTCTTTTGTAAACACTTGATTGATATGTGTTTTATATTGCTCAACAGCAATCCTGAAAGTTGGACACTGCCCTTTTTTTTAATACACAGGGGCCCCTAAACAGAGCCGTGGACTGCACATAACGTTTATGGTGAAACACTAATGGGGAAGTTTGATTACATGGAAGCACATGTGCAATGGTCCCTGAATAATGCTTTATTTTACAAATACATCTGCAGAAGAAAGAAGTCAAAATGATTAGTCTAAATGAACACAACAACAATATATCTACTTTTGCAGCAGCTCTCAGTACAGAAGCAGACTAAAGCGAGCTGTTTCCCCACTAATAAAACATACACTCACATTAATGTTATTACCGTCTGCAGATACATCACAATCACTTTGTCGTCATCACAACACTGTGCAGCACAACAGGAGCACAACTTAAGATATAATTATAAACCAGGCTAAATGTTATATGTAGTATTTAGCGTTTCAGCATGTGATTCTATCAGTTTGAAGCCAGTGATGTGATTCCGAACACTGGAGGAAAAATATGTGGTGTACATACAGTATGTAGCATATTCATGTCCACTCATATCCTCATTCTAGCAGTGCTGTTTCATTCAGAGATCTACTTTGTCTCTTTTTACTTCTACTTCAGACTGTCAGTAGGCGTTGTGGAGGGAAGTAAGTAGTGTGCTAGAAATTCAGCAGTAAAACATCATCCTTTGGCAAAGTGCTATTTTCTATATAGAATATTTATAAAAGAAAAGCAAATATGTAAACAGTTGGCTAACTGTGAAGTCGACAGCAAAGCTTCCCTCAAAGCGAAGAACAGCTTCTGCTTGTAACTAAACTCTGACCTCGTTCCTCCTCCTGTTACTGGGTGTGAGGTATGAGTCATCGTCTTCTGAAGGGATGCAGCAGTTAGATGTATTTTTACTGAAACTGCAACGGTTACCCATAGAAGTTTCTCATCTGGTGTAGACCGATTCAACACAAGGGACCGCTGATTTTAGTTCTGTTCTGCAGCATAAATTTGCCGATCCTTACAACGTGTAGAAGCTGGGTGGAGTTTCATGGGGCAGCTAGCTATCTGCAAGGTGCATGGATCAGAGGATGAAATCTTAAAAGGTCCAGACTTGCACTAGCACATATACAAAGATGAAGACCATAAGCCATGTTAGTCAAGCAGTGAAGTTCTACATACTCCAAGAGGTTTAACCTCTTCAAACTCCACAATTTGAAGGTTAGGATGAGATAAATGTTTATGTGCTACACTTGTTTTTTTAAGTGTGAGAAAATCGTTGAGATAGCGCGTCTATAAGCGAGAGCCTGTGCTGCAGTTTGAGGATGTATAAATTATAAACTGCAGATAATAACCAGTCAGCAACTAATCCTAAAACTTCACTACACTGGCTGCATTATGAGGGGAAAAAACGAGGTCATACTTTTAAAACACAACCCAAACCTGAATGCTAAAATTCTGTCATCCTGTGCACTGCTGCGTTACCTTCACACAAACTGTTTAAAATCCATCTTGTGAGTCACACAAACTTACAGTTGGGAAGTGCGCTCCAACAGTGAGGGACTACCCATTAAAGCTGTACAATTCCTCTCTAATGACGCTCCAAATGGCAGTGAAAAGCAAAAGCCTCCAACCCAACAAATCCTATAACGGGATTTCAGCAAACAGCATGCTGTGTGCCCATGTTTACTAGACAGGTGTGTGCCTTGACGTGTAGTGGAAAGCATTTTCTGTTCTGTGTGAACTTTGTCGCACATAACAGGATTAGCATTTGCGTCAGTGTCTCAACAATGGGTAAAACCCCGTGTTGTAATTCTGTGATCTTATAAGACTTTTAATATATTAATGGCTTCAATCATGAAGTAATAATGGCTTTAAATATTTTGCATATGTCAGTGAATACATCTGAAACGTCTCAAAAGTGCCTGAACGTGGAAATAAGGGAGTGGGTGGGGTCGTCTGGTACTGTTGGCTTTCTCCTGTTGAAGTGTGAGGGGACGTCTCTGGGCTTCTTCAGACCAGCTTTAACGCTTCCCTGGTGGATACCCTCTGGCTAAAGGAGCCAGTGATGGGATTCGGCTGCCTCTGCCCATGGGCCTGGCTCTGGCTCGGGCTCCAAATGACCTGACCTGCTTCAGCTTGGTTCCACTGAAAGCTCTGCCTGGAAACACCAAAAGACATGTGCACAAACAAAATGGTACTTTACAGTAAACTGCTAGAGGAACATTAAAGCAGGGAGCCTTTATATTATTGCATGCAATTTTTCATTAACCTCCTGAGACCCAGCCTAAAAAATACTTCAATATTTTTTTTTCCAGATAATTTAAATGTTGTGGCTGAAAGGAATGCGTTATGGCATTTTTTTTTTCTTCTTCTGTCTTTATAATGTATATAGTCTATCTTCTGATGAATATAAACTCTTTTTCCCATAAAGACAACATCTAACCACCTCCCCTGTACCCTTAACGACTAGTTTTGACACATCAGTATTTATTAATAAAGATGTCATCAGCATATACTCTGGGTTTTTCCAAGTGTAGCTGCATAGGGAGTAGATCACCTCCTCACTTATGAGGCACACCCAGTCATTTTGTTCACTTGTTCGACAGGCCTGAAATAAGAAACTATGAGATCATTTTAACACATAATTACAGATAATTAAGCTTCTTTTTTCTTTTTTTAACTCTCTATGCATACATAATACTCACTTAAATCTGGGTTATAAGGCACTAAGAATCATGAAAAGTATAACAAAGGGCTGAGTAAGGCAGACGGGATTCAGAATTGTGGAGGGGGAGTCATTCTTAGTGCTGTGAGGAGATGATGTGGCGGAGAAAAGGTCAAAGTTCAGAGTATGATATGCCAGTATCTGAGGAGGCTAAGCAGTGGAAAAATGAAAATACTTGAAGTCCATTATGGAGAAGTAAGAAGTATTATGTAAGAAAGGGCTTTGAAGGAACCAGTAATCCGAGTCATTAACACAGATATGCTGAATAATGTTTGACGTTATAATGCTGCCCCAGAAATGAGCAACGCCCTTTGAGTCGTGTGATCTGATATTTACTTTTTTCTAAAACCTGGTTCACTATTGTCTGTTCGATGTATTTAGAGGACCAGCTATCCTGGTGATTATGGTTAGCATCATCCTGTTTCCCTGTTTAACGCTACATGCTGCAAAATGTAAGTATTGTTTAAATACTGAAATGATAACGACGGGGGAGCTACAGCTTAATTAATATTGATCAACAGGGTCAATGAAGAAATCAAACTTTGATCTCTGTGTGTGTGCGCGTGTGTGTGTGCGCGTGCGTGTGTGGATTCAACTGAAAATGCTCTTATTACACGTTCTAGGAATCATTATACCCCAAAACTTCAAAGCCCCACGTTAAATAATATGTATTATGTACGGTGAATGTGATCATTGCCCAGGCTCTTCAAAAGCTGGTGTATCTTCCTTTGAGTCTGCCCCTCCTCCACTTCATCTCGTGGCAGCTCTACGTAGCACAATTATGAGTAAAATCCTTCCTGTCCGTCTCACCTTCTCCTCCACCACAACGGACACTGAATAAAAGTTTTGTTTTGGAAGGAGTAAAATTACAGCACATTTCTAAGATTCTCACAAAATCAAAGTTAAGTGTCTTAAATTAAAGAAACAATTAGATTTTTATTAACAGAATCATAATATCTGTAAAAAAAAAAAAAATTACTTGTCAGCCCAACCCTGACAAATGAGTCATCAGATTTCCTCTTGGCGGAAGACGTTACATAAAAGTTCTCAAACTCGTGCCCTCCACAGAGGACAGGAATAAATTGTTCAGGAGGAAAGAATCCTGCATTACTAGAAAGGCCAGTATAAACAAGAAGGTTTCGTGATGTCAGCATAACATGGTGATCTCATTGTGATTAGATCAAACACTTATTGTTTGTGCTATAAACCGGGGATGCACCTATACGCCAGTTTTCCAAATGTGAGCTGGAAGGAGTTTCAAAGACAGCCAGTGAGAATGAAAACATGCTAAAAACATGGGAAAAAAATACATGTAATTAAAAAGTTTTTAGAGTATAAGTAGACTTATGAAGCAACGTTTTTCAGAGCAGGTCCCGGTTTCATTTCATCCTGATACGTTTCACGTTATTGTCATGATTAGGGCGATTTTGATTTCTATAATCGATTCGATTCCAATTCGAGAGGTGCAAAAATCACAGCAGATGCCTTTGTGTCAAAACAACTGAGGATAAAACACAGAAAAACATGAAGGAGATTTTCCTGTCCTGACTTTTTATAGCAGATAACGGCCTTAAAAATATTCTGCAGTAGATCAAAAACAGAAGAAACCCATGAATCAACATATGAGCATTACCTGATGCTGCTGAAGTGAAGCAGAGCAAAGTTACCTGCTCTCATTTGCTGTTTTAGCCGTTTGATGGTTGTTGAAATAGTTTTGTAAGCTTTAACCTGAGATTCTGGCGTTTCTGGCAAAATGCGTTTATATTTAAAAATCGATTCAGGATTTAACGAATCGATATCGCGTTATCCAAGCTGAAATCGATTTGAATTGGAAAATCGATTTTTTAAACCCACCTCTACTCATGAAGGGCATTTGGTGGTAGAAACAGTGTAGATGTACACTGTAAACAAAAAAAGCTCCGCAGGACAGTTTTAATGGTCCGTGGCCTTAAAGTGTACAGTGGACCAGTGGTTCTCTGGCATCAGATAATGTAAACAGTAACACAGGCTGTTTTAGCTTCACCACACCATCAGGTATGATACGAAAAACAATCAATCACACATCCAAAAAGGAGGGTTCTTCCATACGGCACTGTAAATGATACACTAAAGCCCATTACACTAGACTCCAAATTAATCTGTCACTATTTTTCACATACACCTTTCTGTTAGCTGGGGGACAAAATCATAGTGGAAACATAGTAAGCATTGGGAAAGTGGCTAAAAAAAAGAAAGAAAAAAAATCAGGATGCGTATGAATGCTTTACCTTGTGCTGGTTGGGTTCTTTGGGATGCCGCAGTCCTGCGTGAGTTTTGTTTACAGCCCTCCCTGCCCATGAGGTGAGCCTTCCAGGCCTGGAACAGGGACACAGTAGCTCAGTGAGTTTGCTCCTCTCCCAGGCACTTTCACGACTGCGACGACCACGGGGTTACTGTAGGCCCAGTCAAGGCCTTAATGTCTGCCCTCCCTACCTACTAACACTGCAGTCTTTCATTGGGCTTTCAGCCTCTCCTCCAGCAAAGAGAGTGCAACTTTCTCTGAGTTTTTTCTCGCCTGTGTGAGAGTGTGAAGTGAGAAACTGAGTCAAACTTTTAATGAGAGCACAAACGCATCGCAGGAAAGGCTCAGTAGAATTGTGTATGTGTCACCATAAAATTTGAAAAAATCATGTGTATAATCTCATGTTTTGTTTAGGCTGCAAGTGATTTTTAAGGATTGAGAGGTTTAATCAATAATGATTCTAGTGATTCTTTGTTGTTTTTGAATCGTTCTTTTGTTTTGTCATACCAACAAGATTAAATGGATATTATTAATTACACCTAGTATTAATGCAAAGCGTGGCTGGTTTAACACACACACGGTTACCCCAATGGATAATTCCAACTCTTTCCTCCATAAAGACATCACTCGACGACCTCCCCTGTACCCTTATTGATGGGCAAGCATTACTTTTGTCGTTAGCGCTCACATTAATATTATTGCAGTTAAAAAATGTTTCGTGAAAACTCGGAAACCTCTTAGACATCTTTCTTCATTTCAGCAGTTCCGTTTCATTTAGAGATCTACTTTGTCTCTTTTTACTTTGACTTCAGACTGTCAGTGTGCATTGAGGAGGGAAGTAGGTCACCGGAGTGTGCAGTAAAGCATCATCCTTTGACAATGTGCTTTTCTACATAGAATATTAATGAAAGAAAAGGATATATGTAAACAGTGGGCGATCGAGTCAAACTGTTGCATATATGCATATATACAAAGGACCGCTACTTTATGGTCACAAATTTGCTTTAGTCTCGTTTCCTGTTCTACATCTGTTCTAAAGATTCTGCCAAGTAATATATGTCATCCACAAACTTTCCCCAAAACAGTCACACCTCTACGTCTTTTATGCGCTGGTCTCTTAAGTGTCTCAGCAATGTTGCTGCTAACTGAGGCAGGTGGAGCAAGCACACGCGCAGGAAGGTTGTCTCTTTGAAACACGAGTTGCATGATTCATTAGGCCCCACAAAGACACAAACCAGAACGAAAGATGAATGAAAAGGAGAACTGAGCGTTACGTCTCCTTGTGAGACAGAGAATCTTGTTCGCTCCGTATCCACTTTCAGCTTCCCAGAGTCACTAAAGACAAGCATGGATGTCTGTGCGACTCCAAAAGCACTGAAATATGAACACTGCTTGTTAAAGGTAACACTAAACTATTATCCCTGTGTTTATATTACATTCAACAACTTCTATTCAAATGTGTGTTCACGGTTTGATTATATTTCCCATTTGACGCAGTAACTGTCAAATGTTGAATAGAAACAAACGAGATGAAACTTTACCTACATAATACCGAGCTGTGAACTGCGTCAGCAGCAAAACTGCGGCTGTTTCAAATAAAATGTGGTCCATTTAACAATTGTAGGAAGATGAGATGTGTACATTGTCTGTGTGTGAATGTGTTTATAAACCACACTGCAGTTATTATTAATCTCTGTTTCTCGTCCACAATGCATCTTTGTTCTGTCTCCCTCCTCTCGCCCTTCCCTAAGCCTGATTCTGCCGGAGGTTACTTCCTGTGAAAAGGGAGTTTTGTTCTTCCCACTGTTGCCAAGTACTTGCTCATAGGGAGTCATCTGAATGATGAGGTCTCTCTGTATTATTGTAGGGTCTTTACCTTACAATATAAAGAGCTTTGCAGTGACTGCTGTTGTGATTTGGTCCTATACAACTAAAATGAATTAAACTGAATAATCTGTATCCGGTTAAGTTTTATCAATGAGCAGCTGATCAGAACCATTAGTCTTTAGTTCCTCTGAGACTAGCAGGAATGTGAGGAATGCAATTGTACTTTCTTCATCTTCTCAATGAAACAGCCCATTAAGAACAAAGGCTTTGCTTTCTTTGAAGTCCTTAAAGGTCAACATTAGCTGTGCTTTACTTCAACACCTGTTTACTGCTAAAACCTCACTTGTTTGCTAAAGGTTTCACTGTTTTATTATATGGGAAGCATCTCTACTTCTGCTCCTGACAAAGAAGACTTTTGCATATGCCAATAAGTCAATGGTGAAACGTGCTGCCATTATTATTAATTAACTAGCTGACTTGTGCAAGTACACAGTCTCACCTCCTCTCCGGGCGTGAAGTTGCTGTGACACAGAGGACAGTGGTTGGAGCCTTTACCCAAAACGGGGGCTGAAACACAAAGACGACACCTTCAAGTCAGCTCGTACACAGTTACAGAAAGGTTCTCATGAATGAATTTACAGTACTGAAAGAAAGCTGCTTCAAACAAAAGACAGCTTTGAGCACTGGGTCTATTACGACAAACGTATCCTTATGCACAAGTGAAAGTTTAGTTTATCTGCCAAGCCAACAGGAACTACTGTAAACAAAAGGCTTACTGGTGTCAATTATTCATGGAACATATGGCTGCTGATGGAGACGTAGTGTAAGCCTTGCAGTGTTTTATTGCAGAATACTGAAGTTGCTGGCTTTGTGAACATGAGTAAATGTGATGCAGCAATAGTACCCAGCTATGGAAAGAGAGGTTACAAACACTCAGACAGAACGGTTCAATAATTTGAATGAAACGTCATAAAAAAAATGAAAGTCAGTGGAAGAAATTCAGAGAAAATCGAGTTAAAACAAGGAAGAAAAGTCCAGAGGGGAAGTAGGTTTATCCATAGGAGAATAATTAATTAATATATGAGGAAGTGTGCCTTCTAAAATGATTAAAATGCTAAAATCTGAATGAGGAAATTAGGTTTTTTGCAGGAAAATAAGGAAGGGAATATCCCTACACAGACATAGGTTAAGAGACACGTAACTAAACGATAACTAAATAGCTAAGTCACTGTCATTAGGCTGTAAAAAAAAAAAGCAAAACAAGGAAACTGTGGAGTAGCTGCTTTGCAGACCTGATATCTGCAGGCTTACAAGTCAGACAGACCATTCACTCCAAATGTTATGCAGCCAAATAGTCGAGGCTTTACTTGCATGCTAGTTTGCTCCAGGATTACAGAGTTAAAAATGTAAATAACAATATAAATAAATAAAGAGTACATTTACAGAGAGCATGCTGCTCATCAGAGATCTTCTTTTGGATGTGTATTAGTTATTATTATTATTAGTTCTCACCTCCTGTCGCTTGGTTAACGTTTGACTAACAAATACAGGGTAATATACAAGGTTAGGAAAAATGACTTGTTTTTAGGACGCTTTTTTTTTTATCAAGTCAAATCAGTCAAATCTTTGAAAAGTTTTATTTTCTTCCCAGTTTATTATTTCATGCTGCTAAACCAAAGCAGATCCTACCTTGAATTACCAAAGTTTTTTTTTAAAAGTTGCATTATATATTGTGGAAGTGCTGCCATCCATCCATTCGCAGCCACTTATCCTTTTCGGGGTCGCGGGGGGCGCTGGAGCCTATCCCGGCTGTCTTGGGGCGAGAGGCAGGGTACACCCTGGACAGGTTGCCAGTCTGTCGCAGGGCTAACACACATAGACAGACAACCATTCGCACTCACAGTCACTCCCACATCCACACCTATGGGCAATTTAGAGTTTACAATTAACCTATCCCTACAAATTGCATGTCTTTGGACTGTGGGAGGAAGCCGGAGTACCCGGAGAGAACCTACACAAACACGGGGAGAAAGTGCTGCCTTATTACCTTATTATTGGATATTCACTGGTTCAGTTTTGATTTTGTGAAATTGTCATTCGCTGCTGTCGGTTGTTTCCCTCAGTTTTTTTTTCTCAGTTACACTCATATAAGTGAGACCTATCATGCACACACCATGCTCTCACAGTCATTCCTGGCTCCCATTCTGCCACCTAATAATGAAAATGATAACAGAGGGGGGAAAAAAGTGTCATTTTCCTGTCGCATGGAAAAGCAGAGAGAACTCACGATTGCAGCCAGGACCCTGAGCGTGGTGAGTCAGGTCCTCGGTGGCCACAGCCTCTGAGCAGCGTGGGCACTGGCTGAATTTGGACCTGTTTTCACATTCACCCAGTAGGTGCTCCGTAAGGCTGGCTATTTCAACTACCTGTGAACACAATGCAAAGCTATACTCAGTCGCCTTGGTAATGCAGTACAGATACTTTCAGCAGCTGGATCTAGCTCTTTGACTTCAGGTCTATAACACAAGTGAAAACCTAGTGAGGAAAAAAAAATTAAATTAGCAGTCTACCTGTCGACATTCGTCACAGCGCCGCAACATCGGACAACGTTTCCAGTAGTGAAGGTCCAATCCGTCTTCTGTGAAAGACTCGTCTGTTTTACCGCAGAATATACACAAGCTAGAACAGAGTTTAAAGTTAGAGGATCAAATGGTGCCAACGTTTACTACTGGAGCACAAGTACTGAACACAAAATGAAAGATAAATGAATACCTAGACTGGAAAAACACCAAAAAGTGAAACTCTCACAAATAAAGGCCATTTGTGTCATATATTGGCTTAAATGGCCATAAATGATCATTATATCACTAACGTTTTAAAGGTCATCAGAGGATTTTGAGTAACTTACTTGTCCAGACAGTTGATTGATTGTTGGGCATCACCACTGTCCATCGTCTTGTTCTGGGACCCTTTTGTGACAGCTGGAAATGAACATGACAGTTATCTGTAACAGCCAGCGCTACTGAATTTAAACCCATATTTTAATTCAGATTCTGTATGACTGATGTATTATTCTATTAACAGACCTTTGTATTTCTACATACTTTAAACATCCCTACCTGTCAAACTTTAAAGCTATACAAGCAAAGGTAATGCTCACTAATGCTGATATCAATTTTTTTGCACATTATAGTACTGGGGCAAAAGGTCATACATAGTGCGTGAGACACACGTTGTGGAATTTAAGGTCTCTATTTCAAAATCTGTCAATTTTATAACAATTAGATTATACATTCTGAGGTCGTAGATGTTGTCTGCAAATAAAGATATCATTTAGGTGTGATTTATGCATGCACATACTTCCTTTGCCAGCTTTCTGGGACTCTTTCTCCGCTTTGTGAACTTCTCGCTTGGCTATTTGTCCCTTGGTGCTTTCATTGCCTCTCTCCTTCACAAGCAGACAAAATATATATATTAGATGTCAGAAAGCAAAGTTCCAAAAAGACATGAAATCATTTGCCTTTCACTGAGACTGAGAATAACGTGAGGCTATAATGTGTAAGTGTTATATACATGTGAATTACTCAGTGTGTGACCACCTATGAGGTAAAAAGTCAGTCTGGAGCCATAAATAGAAATTAACAGTTGTTACGAGATGTGATGTCATCACAGACTGATGACAGCTCCACATACTGTGATCTCTTTTAAGGCAGCCAGCTGCTCCTGAAGAGAGTGGATCTCCTCCTTCTCTTTCTGTCCATCCTGCTGACCCCCACCTTTCTTTAAAGTCTGGGAGAAGGTGGCATGCCATTAGCCCATTTCATATTAAATTTTCTACCATGCTTACCTTCGATCCGCTCATTGTCATTCTGTAATTGTTAGCTATTTACATGTTATTACCCTTCATTTCTTACTTATGGCATCTCTTGTATTAAGGTCTAGAATTAAGGTCACACACACCTAAAGCTCTTCAGACTGGAGCTTTAGGTGCTATTTTACGCAGCCATTCAAATTCTGGGGCAGTTTTAGCGTTCTTTATTTAAGAGGAGAAGATACCAAGTATAAGATAAAAATTTAATACCAGCAATGGGGAAAAGAAACACTTGCCTGAGTCTCTACCAGCTTTCCATCAATCCTGGCAAAGCCATCAAAGAGGTTTTTGTAGAGGAAGTTCTTTCGCACTGCAGCATTGTTGGGTGGAAGGTAGCTTAGGACGGCACTTCTCTCCTTTTGGTAGACGGATAAGATGATTCGCACTGCCAGCTCTCGAACTGTTGATGTGCTGTGCTCCAACGCCGCTGTACAGAACTAACAGAGAACAACAGGGTTTCCACAAACATGAAAAGGTCAATATTATTATTCCATTTCTAATTCAAAATATGCCCCCAAAAATTATATAATGCACTGAGAATGAAATATAAAGTACAATTAGGGCTCATCACCTGAGCAACGCACGTCAGTCCATTTATGTACTGATGTCACAGTCACAATTC
Organism: Benitochromis conjunctus; assembly: GCA_015052645.1. Classification (NCBI taxonomy): domain Eukaryota; kingdom Metazoa; phylum Chordata; class Actinopteri; order Cichliformes; family Cichlidae; genus Benitochromis; species Benitochromis conjunctus. The sequence continues at coordinate 28,751 of VOQK01040474.1, forward strand.
AGTTTGAAAAAAATCATAGAGATTACGTGAAAAATCGTAAAGCTGCATTTTTCGAAGCTATAAAGAAAAAGCCAACAGCAAAGTGCTCAAAACAGTCCAGACTGTGTACCATTTCAAATGGCTAACCTCAGCTATCAACATGCTTACAGACTGGAACAATCAACCATATATAATAACCATTTGGGTGGTGAATGTTTTTGTTTAAAGGCATAGCAGATTTTCAGAAATATTAAAAGTACCACACAGCAACACCAATGTGCTGTTTAGTACGTCGAGTTTGTGCTCCCATTTAGATGAGTGAAATCCCAGTGTTTTATTTGCTTGTTACTTAGAACATACAGTCAGTGGATACAGCTAAATAAACCAAGCCTGCTAGCATTAGTTGAATGTGGTCATTTCTGGTTAAAAAAGAAAGAAAAATATGGAAGTGGTGAAAATGACAACATTGAGGTATCAAAATGCCCATAAAACAGTGTGTTGTCACTGTGTCTACATCCGTCTTTTATATACAGTCTACATGCAGAACACTACAGGACAGTGTTTGCATGTTTGGATGGGTGGAAGAAAGTGGATGGATGGACAGACAGACCTGGGCTATGAGAACATTATTTCAAATCTACTGACCTTCTACAACCTTACCTCGTTAACTGTTTCAAACCTGACTTCTTTAAGAACATATTACATCTAGAACCAAAAAAGACTTGTGCATCACCCCTTTCCTTCTACCTTTAAGCCTTTATACTATAATCTGCTGCAGTTGATAAATACTTGAAAAAGGCAAGAACCTTGAGAATCTGTCTACAGGTGGGATAGACCCAAACTCCACATATTTCTAAATGCAATCTAAATGTATTCACTAAAAAAAATGAATGAAAAACTCATCCGATTTGGAAAAACCACTTCCTTTAACAAACTAAAGAGAACGTGTTAGATCAATATCTGCAACAGATTCTGTCATCTATCTTTAAATGTTTTTAGCATTTGAAAGCCACATCAGGAGAAAGGTAATCCGATTTATGTCCAGTTTAGCTTCATGTACAACGTTGCTGAGAGTCCTTTCAGAGGAGTGACACTCATAATATAAAACGAACTTATTATCCAGCATAATTGCTGTGAAGAGAGGGACGATAGAAAGGCCATCCTGCCAGTGGAGGACATTAACATTGAGAGGTAAAGTGTGTATAAAGGCCACCCATCCCTTCCTCAACTGGCTCAGGGACAGCATGCCATTATTCTCTGTTGTATCTTCCAACCAGCTCTCATTTTAATTATAGGAAATTCAATCACCCCCTTTTTTCACTCTGCCTTCCAACTTGGAGCAGATCACCCTAGTAACAGTGGAAGAAAAAGGAAATATGTTAGCTAAACCGTAGCTGAGCTGTCGAGGGGGACAGTCACATGAGCCAAAAGAGATGATAAACTAGAATTACTATCTAAGGGTCATACGCCTGTGCTTTGAATGAAAATAATATATGGGGATTGAAAAACTTGTAATTTATTACGAGACCAAATGTGGAATATGCTCACACTCCAAAAAAAAGATTCTTCACGCTCAATTAACATAAAGAGTAAAACGCTACTGAAATATATGCAATCAAATGTTTATTTATTCAAATATTTAATCATTATGGAAAATGTGCTTGGTATGAACTGAATGTATACCTATCAAGTAAATTTAATTTGACCAGATTTCATTAAATCTATCATTTTACACGGTACTTATGTAACAGAATTGGAAAACTTCCATGAATGTGGGTGGACTGTTTTCTGCTCCTGTGGCCTTTAAAAAGTATTCAGAACTACTACAACAGAGTAGCTGACCCTTTGAATGTAAAACCTTATCACTTCAAAGTCTGTCATAATCAGCATCTGGGGTTTTTCAGACAGAAACTGACCTTGACATTCACCTGTCATCAGTTCATCCTTTACGTGAGCGCTTGTGCTTGTGTCTTTTTAAAGGGAAAAAAACATTTTAGCTGCTTCAATTGAAGGATTCAGTAAATTCAGTAATTTACCTGGCTGCTAGAGCAAATCAAATGAACATATATATAAGCTATGTATGTTTTGCAGTATCGTCCAGATGTTTCTCCCCAGGTGTGACAGAAATACGATAACATGGGAAAGTACAGTATTGCAAGGAACGCTCACATGGGCAGTCACCACAATGACGATACGGGCTCAGCTCTTTGTGCTTCGTCATGTATGCTTTTGTAATCTCAGGAAGCGTGTAGCAGCCCTGTGTTTGTGCAACATGGAGAATTCAAGCAGCCAACCTGAACGTTCTATAATAATAATACATTTTATTTGAGGGTGCCTTTCTAAAACCCATGGTCACCTTACAAAGAGAAAAAGATATCAATAAAACAGCAGATTAAAATAGATTAAAATGAATTAAAATACATTAAAAAAAAAAACAAGATTGGACAACAAGTATAATCTGTATTAAAGCGAGTAAGCCAGTTTAAACAAGTAGGTTTTGAGCTGTGACTTAAATAAGGAAAGAGAATCTATATTTCTTATGACTGGAGGAAGTGGGACTGAAAGCTCTGTTCCCCATCCTGATAAGACGAGCAGAAGGAACAGCAAGATGAATGGCAGATGAAGATCTGTGAAACAGTGTCGATATGAAGCAGATCACACAGATAAGGAGGGGCAAGGTTATGGATGCACTTAAATGTGAGAACTAAGATTTTAAAGTTTATCCTAGCGTCTATGGGCAACGAGTGAAGCTGTTGAAGAATTGGAGTAATATGGTCTCTTAAGGGAGAATGAGTTATGACCCGAGCTGCAGAATTCTGAAGAAATTGAAGTTTATGGAGGGACTTATTGGGGAGACCAAATAAGAGGGAGTTGCAATAATCGATCTGGGAAGTAATAAGACTATGGACAAGGATAGCAGCAACAAGGGGAGTAAGGAAGGGACGAAGTCAGTTAATGTTACGTAAGTGAAAGCATGCAGACCGGGTTCTGTAATTAATATGAGACTGAAATGAGAGAGTACTGTTAAATATGACACCAAGCTCTTTACCTGAGGGCATGGAAGGACGGGGGAATTTTCAATATTAATGGAGAAACTGTGAGATTTGGTTAACATAGAGACTATGCCAACAAGTAAAATTTCAGTTTTATTACTGTTAAGTTTGAGGAAATTGGAGGAGAACAATGATCTAATCTCCATAAGACAGTTTGAGAGGGAGGTAGGTGGAAGGGATGAATTAGGTTTGGAGGAAATATAGAGCTGGGTGTCATCAGCATAACAATGAAAACTGATATTATATTTTAGGAATATATGGCCAAGAGGACCATGTAGATAATGAATAAAAGAGGCCCTAATACTGAACCCTGGGGAACACCAGCAGAAACAGGAAATAAACTTGAAGAGTGGGATTTAAATTGGATAAACTGAGTGCATCTGAAAGATAGGAGGTGAACCAGGCAAGGGGGGTATGACTAATGCCAATGGATGCTAATCTGTTCAGGAGGATATTATGAGAGATGGTATCAAATGCTGCACTAAGATCAAGAAGGATGAGGATGGTTAAAAGACCAGAATCAGCTGCCATCATTGGTGATCCTTAACAAAGCAGTTTCTGTACTATGATTGGGGCAGAAACCAGACTGAAATTGTTCATTATGGTCATTGAGACATGAGTGAAGCTGGGAGGCCAAGATCCAAGATATGACCTTTAGAATGAGTAGAACATTTTGTTTATTGTAGAAGCCCAAAACTTTCCAGACAAGAAGTAAAATCTCTGGAAAGAGGCATGGTATCATTGTCCATATGAATGTTGAAGTCCCCAACAATGATAAAATCTGGGGAAAGTACTGAGAAATGAGTGAGAAGAGCAGCAAAATCATTTAAAAATTCCTTCTTCGGCTTAGGTGGCCAGTAAACAGTACATATAATGGTGGGAGTAGATCCAAGGAGCTGTACTGCGATGTATTCAAATGAGTGGAAGGGTGGGGAGGAGACAGGGAGAACTTTCCAGTGCTTCGGTGAATATTGTCCATTGTTGCTCTGCACACGTCTGTTGCTGCCACGGACGTCGCACGCACTTACGTCATTGTCATGAGTAGTGTTGGTCAACTTACTAGAAAAAAGTAATTAGTTGCTAATTACTGATTACTTCTCCAAAAAAGTAATCCCGTTACATTACTCGTTACTTGAAAAAGCAATAGGATTATGCTTTACTTCTAACGCATTACTGCCCATCTCTGTTTACGACATCAGAGAAGCTTCACAGTACTGATCTACAAACAGGCAGATACATATGTTGTTTTCTACACACATATGTTTCATCATCACATCATCATCCTCATTAGTGTGTGATGGATGCATCTAAAAAAGTTGAAGGAAGTAATAAAAAGGAAACAACTCACTGAGCAACTTCAGTTTTCTGATGATCTGACAGACACAGACGGAGTGAAGAGTCAGACGCTGTTCTTCTGAAGTTTAACAACTTTTCTGCATCAGGATCAAAGTCAGAATGAAAATCCTCCATTTTCTCTTCTTCTGCTTCTTGTCAGGTGAGGACTGATGATCTGATTTTCTCTTTAATGCTGCTTTTTAATTTTGAAAAAATAAACTTTGTATAACAACTTTAGAAAATACATATATTTACATAGAATATATAAAGTTGTCATTATGCATCTTTTTTTTACATTTTTTTTTTTTTTTTTTTTTTTTATCATAACCC